>CM051242.1:8523126-8595626 GCA_027917425.1 Gastrophryne carolinensis
GCAATCTTTAAATAATCATAATTAATTGCTATTAATGTTTTTTTTTTTTTTTTTAATGTCAAAAATTCTGTGACCACTACGGCAATGTTAGGATTTTTTTTTTAGTAAAAAAAAAAAAATGTGCAGAATTGATATTACAGGTCTGATATTCATGTATTCATATTACAAAATGTTTAGAAAAACTTGTATAATTTTTACATATAAAAAAAAAGGTTGTTTGGGGGTAAAAAACTACTTTGCACACATCGCCGCCAGCGCTCTGGGGTTTAAACAAGGAATTCACAGCGCGAGAAATTTTTGAGCGTGATTTGTTAATGAATCTGCAGCAAGCCGTTCGCTCTGGCCATTCGCTGTCAGGCGCACCCATACAACGCGGAACCTGTGAAACAGCGACCCCTAACCCTGTATTCAACATTACCGCACACCGACTGAGTCGCTGTCAACAAGCAAACCCCGGCCAAGCACAGCGAATACTAGCTGGCGCTGTGAAAATCACGCTACTGGCGCTCATCTGTCGCTACCTGGCGCTATTAATGAATCGGCCTCTATGACATTTACTATGGAGCCCTGTGAAACCTCTGCACACCCCTGTCTCTAGCACTCACCACTAAAGCGGAACAAAACCTGTAGCGTCTGAAATCCTCTGAAATACTGTTCCCAGGGACCTCCACCACACTTGATCCAGCCCTGGTAGGGATCTCCAGTAATACCAGCAAGTGAAATACTGTTAGGCCCTTATTTATGAAGGAATAGCGACAGGTAGCGACTGGTGAGCGGCCGGTAATGACGGGCCCCACCACGAGAACGCCGGCTCCCCACCACAATCACACATTTATCAAGCCATTCCTGCTTAGCGACTGAGATAGCGCCATATAGCCACTCATTCATCATTATTCCAGCCTCAGCCCACAGCGCCAGCGTCCGACCTTGAACAGCGACAGGTATGACCTCTCGCTACCTGGCGCTCTCCAATGCATTTCAATGGAACAATCTTTAAATATTCATAATTGTTATTAATGTTTTTTTTTTTTTTTAAATGGGAAAAATTCTGTGACCACTTCTGCCATTTTAGATAATTTTTTTAAGAGAAAAAAAATAAAAAAAAATTGTACAGAATTGATATTACAGGTCTGATATTATTGTATTCATATTACTAAATTATTTAAAATACTTTTTTTTTTGGTTTCCAAAAATATGGTGGTTTGGGGGTTAAAAAACTACTTTTAACACATCGCCACCAGCGCTCTGGGGTTTAAACATGCATTTCACAGCGCTTGAATTTTTTGAGCGTGATTTTTTGATGAATATGGTGGGAGCCGGTCGCTCTGACCAGTCGCTATCATGCGCTCCCATACATCGCGGAACCTGTCAAATAGCGACTCGTAACCTTGTATTCAACATTACGCCACACCGACTGAGTCGCTGTCAACAACCGAACAACGGCCAAGCACAGCGACTACTAGCGGGCGCTGTGAAAATACCGCTACAGTCGCTCAACTGTCGCTACATGTCGCTATTAATAAATGAGCCTCTAAATCAATACTCCAAAGAAGCTGTGATTAGCGTATGATGTTGCAATGACAATGCTCTGTGTCTGTCTCCAGCGATGTGATCAATAACAAGGAGGATTAACTTTTACCCATTGGGTAAAGGTTTACAATAAACTGTTGTTTAACAAATTAATTGAAAATGATATTTTTCGCCCTATAAGACGCACCATTTTCCCCCAAAAGTGGGGGGTGTCAGTGTGTCTTATTGGGCGAATGTAAAACAAAAGTGAAAAAAAGAATACTTACATGCAGGGGTGGGCTGGCCATAGGGCTTACCGGGCAGAATCCCGGTAGGCCGGCACATGGAAAGGCGGCAACCGCGGGGGGAGGGGTGGTGGCCGATGAGCGTCTGCCCCAGCGGCCTCCATCCATTCCACTTCTCTGCTCATCGGCCGCCACCCCTTCATCCGCAATCGCGTCCTTTGCTCTCTCTATCTGCGGCAAATAGAGAGAGCGAAGCAACGATCGTGGATGAAGGGGTGGCGGCCGCCGCTCTCACACACACACTGATGCTTACAGGCAGCCCCTGGTTGCTGCGCGCAGGTTGGTGGGCGTCAATGGGTGGCGTCCATATGGGGCACGCCCACCAACCAGCCCGCAACAACCAGGAAGTGCCCGCGCGTGTGTGAGAGCGGCGGAGGCGGAGGCGGCCAGCGCGCAACAACTGGTAAGTGTGTGTCGGGGGAATCGCAGCGGTGGGTGGGCAGGCAGGCATGAATCGGTTACCCTGCCCGCCTGCTGCCTTATTATTGTCCATCGTTGGGGGGAGTGGGAGGATGATCCTCTCTGCCTGTAATGCAGGATGCCCCAATGCGGGATGCCCCTCTCTGCCTGTAATGCGGGATGCCCCTCTCTGCCTGTAATGTGGGATGCCCCTCTCTGCCTGTAATGCGGGATGCCCCTCTCTGCCTGTAATGTGGGATGCCCCTCTCTGCCTGTAATGCAGGATGCCCCTCTCTGCCTGTAATGCGGGATGCCCCAATGCGGGATGCCCCTCTCTGCCTGTAATGCGGGATGCCCCTCTCTGCCTGTAATGCGGGATGCCCCTCTCTGCCTGTAATGCAGGATGCCCCTCTCTGCCTGTAATGCAGGATGCCCCTCTCTGCCTGTAATGCAGGATGCCCCAATGCGGGATGCCCCTCTCTGCCTGTAATGCAGGATGCCCCAATGCGGGATGCCCCTCTCTGCCTGTAATGCGGGATGCCCCTCTCTGCCTGTAATGCGCGATGCCCCTCTCTGCCTGTAATGCGGGATGCCCCTCTCTGCCTGTAATGCGGGATGCCCCTCTCTGCCTGTAATGCGGGATGCCTCTCTCTGCCTGTAATGCGTGATGCCCCTCTCTGCCTGTAATGCGGGATGCCCCTCTCTGCCTGTAATGCGGGATGCCCCTCTCTGCCTGTAATGCGGGATGCCTCTCTCTGCCTGTAATGCGTGATGCCCCTCTCTGCCTGTAATGCGGGATGCCCCTCTCTGCCTGTAATGCGGGATGCCTCTCTCTGCCTGTAATGCAGGATACCCCTCTCTGCCTGTAATGAAGGATTCCCCTCTCTGCCTGTAATGAGGGATGCCTCTCACTGCCTGTAATGGGAGATGGCGGCGGCGGCCAGCGCACAACAACTGGTAAGTGTGTGTCGGGGGAATCGCAGCGGCGGGTGGGCAGGCAGGCATGAATCGGTTACCCTGCCCGCCTGCTGCCTTATTATTGTCCATCGTTGGGGGGAGGGAGTGGGGGGATGACCCTCTCTGCCTGTAATGCAGGATGCCCCTATGCGGGATGCCCCTCTCTGCCTGTAATGCGGGATGCCCCTCACTGTCTGTAATGCGGGATGCCCCTCTCTGCCTGTAATGCGGGATGCCCCTCACTGTCTTTAATGAGGGATGCCCCTCTCTGCCTGTAATGCGGGATGCCCCTCACTGCCCGTAATGAGGGATGCCCCAATGCGGGATGCCCCTCTCTGCCTGTAATGCAGGATGCCCCTCTCTGCCTGTAATGCGGGATGCCCCTCACTGCCCGTAATGAGGGATGCCCCTCACTGCCTGTAATGCGGGATGCCCCTCACTGTCTGTAATGCGGGATGCCCCTCTCTGCCTGTAATGCGGGATGCCCCTCACTGTCTTTAATGAGGGATGCCCCTCTCTGCCTGTAATGCGGGATGCCCCTCACTGCCCGTAATGAGGGATGCCCCTCACTGCCTGTAATGGGAGATGTTGCACACTGCCTCCAATGTGGGATGATGCTCACAGGCTGTAATGAGGGAAGCGGCTCACTGGCTGTAATGGGGGGATTCGGAGGAGGGATTTTAGCACACCATTTTGTTCATAATATTTTCTTTCTTATTTTTGTCCTCTAAACCCCGGTAAACCATGGAACAAAATAAGGTGCGTGTGTGTGTATATATATATATATATATATATATATATATATATATATATATATGTGACATTACTATACTATACTGGGCCAGGCAGAGTATAGCAGGGTTGTTGTGCCCCAAAAAGTCCCGGCCGTTTTTTAGTCCCAGTCCGCCCCTGCTTACATGAGTATCGCGTCCGCTGTCCCCGCTGTGGCTTCTGCCGCCAATGCCTCCCAAGGCCCGAAGCCAGAGCAGGGACAGCATTCATGGAAGTATATCTTTTTTTTCTTTATGGGGGGTTGGGGAATGCCATGCTGCCTATATGGGGGAATGGGGGGATGCCACACTGCCTATGGGAATGGGATGTAGGAATGCCACACTGCCTATATGGGGAATAGGAGGGGGAATGCCACACTGCCTATATGGGGAATGGGAGGGGGGATGCCACACTGCCTATATGGGGAATAGGAGGGGGAATGCCACGCTGCCTATATGGGGAATGGGAGGGGGGATGCCACACTGCCTATATGGGGAATGGGAGGGGGGATGCCACACTGCCTATATGGGGAATAGAAGGGGGGATGCCACACTGCCTATATGGGGAATAGGAGGGGGAATGCCACACTACCTATGGAAATGGGAGGCGGATGCTACACTGCCTATGGGAATGGGAGGGGGGGATGCCACACTGCCTATATGGGGAATAGGAGGGGGAATGCCACACTGCCTATATGGGGAATGGGAGGGGGGATGCCACACTGCCTATATGGGGAATAGGAGGGGGAATGCCACGCTGCCTATATGGGGAATGGGAGGGGGGATGCCACACTGCCTATATGGGGAATGGGAGGGGGGATGCCACACTGCCTATATGGGGAATAGAAGGGGGGATGCCACACTGCCTATATGGGGAATAGGAGGGGGAATGCCACACTACCTATGGAAATGGGAGGCGGATGCTACACTGCCTATATGGGGAATGGGAGGGGGAATGCCACACTGCCTATATGGGGAATGGGAGGGGGAAATGCCACACTGCCTATATGGGGGAATGGGAGGGGGGGATGCCACACTACCTATGGGAATGGGAGGGGGAATGCCACACTACCTATGGGAATGGGAGGGGGATGCTACACTGCCTATGGGAATGGGAGGGGGATGCTACACTGCCTATATGGGGAATGGGAGGGGGAATGCCACACTGCCTATATGGGGAATGGGAGGGGAAATGCCACACTGCCTATATGGGGAATGGGAGGGGGGATGCCACACTGCCTATATGGGGAATGGGAGGGGGGATGCCACACTGCCTATATGGGGAATGGGAGGGGGAATGCCACACTGCTTATACGGGGAATGGGAGGGGGAATGCCACACTGCCTATATGGGGAATGGGAGGGGGGGAATGCCACACTGCCTATATGGGGAATGGGAGGGGGGATGCCACACTGCCTATATGGGGAATGGGAGGGGGAATGCCACACTGCTTATACGGGGAATGGGAGGGGGAATGCCACACTGCCTATATGGGGAATGGGAGGGGAAATGCCACACTGCCTATATGGGGAATGGGAGGGGGGATGCCACACTGCCTATATGGGGAATGGGAGGGGGGATGCCACACTGCCTATATGGGGAATAGGAGGGGGAATGCCACACTGCCTATATGGGGAATGGGAGGGGAAATGCCACACTGCCTATATGGGAAATGGGAGGGGGGATGCCACACTGCCTATATGGGGAATGGGATGGGGGATGCCACACTGCCTATATGGGGAATGGGAGGGGAAATGCCACACTGCCTATATGGGAAATGGGAGGGGGGATGCCACACTGCCTATATGGGGAATGGGATGGGGGATGCCACACTGCCTATATGGGGAATGGGAGGGGAAATGCTACACTGCCTATATGGGGAATGGGAGGGGGGATGCCACACTGCCTATATGGGGAATGGGAGGGGAAATGCCACACTGCCTGTATGGGGAATGGGATGGGGGAATGCCACACTACCTATGGGAATGGGAGGGGGAATGCCACACTGTCTGTGGGAATGGGATGGGGGATGCCACACTGCCTATGGGAATGGGATAGGGAATGCCACACTGCCTATGGGAATGGGAGGGGGGATGCCACACTGCCTATATGGGAAATGGGAGGGGGTTGCCACACTGCCTATGGGAATGGGATAGGGAATGCCACACTGCCTATGGGAATGGGAGGGGGTTGCCACACTGCCTATGGGAATGGGATGGGGGATGCCACACTGCCTATGGGAATGGGATAGGGAATGCCACACTGCCTATGGGAATGGGAGGGGGGATGCCACACTGCCTATATGGGAAATGGGAGGGGGAATGTCACACTGCCTATGGGAATAGGATGGGGGGTGCCACACTGCCTATGGGAATGGGATAGGGATGCCACACTACCTATCGGAATGGGATGGGGATGCCACACTACCTATGGAAATGGGAGGGGGAATGCCACACTGGCTATGGGGAATGGGATGGGGGATGCCACACTGCCTATATGGGAATGGGAGGGGGATGCCACACTACCTATGGAAATGGGAGGGGGAATGCCACACTGCCTATGGGAATGGGATTGGGATGCCACACTACCTATGGGAATGGGAGGGGGAATGCCACACTGGCTATGAGGAATGGGATGGGGGATGCCACACTGCCTATATGGAAATGGGAGGGGGAATGCCACACTGCCTATGGGAATGGGAGGGGGATGCCACACTACCTATGGAAATGGGAGGGGGAATGCCACACTACCTATGGAAATGGGAGGGGGAATGCCACACTGCCTATGGGAATGGGATTGGGATGCCACACTACCTATGGGAATGGGAGGGGGAATGCCACACTGGCTATGGGGAATGGGAGGGGGAATGCCACACTGCTTAGGGGGAATGGGAGGCAGGGAAATGCCACACTGAATAAGGGATGGGGGGAATGACACACTACCTATGGGAATGGGAGGGGGAATGCCACACTACCTATGGAAATGGGAGGGGGAATGCCACACTGCCTATGGGAATGGGATTGGGAATGCCACACTGGCTATGGGGAATGGGAGGGGGAATGCCACACTGCCTATGGGAATTTGATGGGGATACCACACTACCTATGGGAATGGGAGGGGGAATGCCACACTGCTTATGGAGAAAGGGAAGGGGAGGCGACACTGCCTATGGGAATGGGTGGGGGGAATGCCACACTGCCTATATGGGTAATGGGATGGGAAAATGCCACACTGCATAGGGGGATTGGGAGGCAGTCAAATGCCACACTGAATAAGGGATGGGGGGAATGCTATGCTGCCTATGGGAATTGGAGGGGAGAATGCCACACTGCCTATGAGATGGGGAGAATGTCACACTACCTATGGGAATGAGATGGGGAGAATGCCACACTGCCTATGAGATGGGGAGAATGTCACACTACCTATGGGAATGAGATGGGGGGAATGCCACACCGTTCATAGGGAATGGGAGGGGAAATGCCACACTGCCCATGGAGTATGGGGTGGGGGATGCCACTCTGCCTGTAATGGGTTGTTATTAGTATCCTCCTCCAAATCCTAGGTGCATTTTATGGGCATCTGTGTCTTATAGGGCGAAAAATACGGGTACAGGCGACTTGATAATTCAATAACTGTGGGCATCTAACAAGGCTGCTGTTATCACCACCCACCCGGGTGGTTTTTGTATGTATATATATGTCTATATTTAGTAAAACGGCCCCTACAAATAATCTTCCCGGCATTTCCCCTTCAAGAATCTAGATTAAGTATTATTTAAACAAAGGTATTTACTATATGAAGCAGTTTAAAATGAGACCCACCGTGTACATCAGCCAGGTCCTGGCCCATTCCATCATAATAGATCTTGCCACCCTTCTCCGTGGGAAAGAAGTACGTCAGAAGTGAACTTGGAGGTGAGCAATAGGAATATGTTCCCAAAGGGAGATCCTTCAGAACCTCGTGAGGCTTCCAGCAAAATTCCCGGAAATGGGGATGATCCATGATTTTCCGCTCAATCTTGTGGATGGTCATCAACCGTTCTTTAGTAAAAATATTGTTATCCCCGTCCCCCCTGGCCAAGAAGATAAGTTCGATCCTCCAATGGGCATGGCTCTGGGTGTTTGGAGTCACGTAAACCCCAGAATATTCCTTAACAGGTGCCCCTCGGGCGTGACGGGATTGATTCAGGAGAGGAGCCAAGGGTGGTAAAGGACCAGGGGTGGATCCATTAGTTCTTTCAGTGTTATTATGCCCCAGGGCACTGCGTTTAACCCTTGCAGAGCCGTCTTGCTGAGAGGTATTCAGGTGAAGCTGCTGCAACTGCTCAAAGATTAACCGTTGCAACGTTTCGGACGTAAAGTCCGCCAGATCCCTGCGGTTCCTTCCCCAGGTCCCAAACTGAGATTTCAAGGCAAGGGTCAGCGCGTCAAACCGCTGGGAGGATTCGTGGTTGGGTATCTGAAAAGCGTTGTAAGAGATGTCGATATCGAGAGTCGGGTGGCGTACAAACATGACGACGGAAAGGATGATAGGGACCAAAAAGCCCAAGGCAAGTAGAAAAGTAGCGCAGTAAACATTGGTAAATATCCATCCCACTATGTTCCAAAACTCACAGGTCGGCATCGAGTCTTTTAAAGGCTTAGAGGTCCAGTGGCAGGTGTTGCATATAGGCGTTCTGAAGGTCACCTCGTCGTCTTCGTCCTCGAGCCATGCGTCCTGTAACAGGGGGTCATCTGTATCCATGTTATACCTGCAAATAGGGCACAACAGAAAACCACACGTTAGATAGAAGTTATTCTAAGAAGGGGTGGGTGGGTTTTGTTCCGCTTTAAAGCACCCTGAAAAATCATGCTAGAGCTTATTTTCAGGGTAGATCTCGATAATGTAGTAACTTTATGTACTTTGGTGCTAACTGAAATTGTAGTTTGTCTGTCTGGACAATGACTTTAATCACACAAACAGGGTGGTGGAGACCAGTAATCAAAGATGGAAAAAAGACTACCTTCCTTGGTCAATTATATTTTCAGAGTACCGTAGTTTTCGCCATATAAGACGCACCTGCCCCTAAGAAGCATCTAGGATTTGGAGGAGGATAATAGAGGGAAAAATATTCTAAACCAAATATTGTTCACAAACACCCCATTACAGGCAGTGTGGCACCCCTCCATCCCATTCTCATATGCAGTGTGGCATTCCCTCTCCCATTCTCATAGGCAGTGTGGCATTCCCCCTCCCATTCCCATAGGCAGTGTGGCATTCCCCTTCCCATAGGCAGTGTGGCATCCCCCTCCCATTCCCCATATAGGCAGTGTGGCATTTCCCACTGCAATTGCCCCATATAGGCAGTGTGGCATTCCACCCATTCCAATCCCCATATAGGCAGTGTGGCATTCCCCCTCCCGTTCCTATAGGCAGTGTGGTATCCCCCCTCCCATTCCCCATATAGGCAGTGTGGCATTTCCCCTCCAAATCCCCATATAGGCAGTGTGGCATCCCCCCTTCCATTTCCATATGCAGTGTGGCATTCCCCCTCCCATTCCCATAGGCAGTGTGGCATTACCCCTCCCATTCCCATAGGCAGTGTGGTATCCCCCCTCCCATTCCCATAGGCAGTGTGGCATCCCCTTCCCATTCCCCATATAGGCAGTGTGGCATTTCCCACTGCAATTGCCCCATATAGGCAGTGTGGCATTCCACCCATTCCAATCCCCATATAGGCAGTGTGGCATTCCCCCTCCCGTTCCTATAGGCAGTGTGGTATCCCCCCTCCCATTCCCCATATAGGCAGTGTGGCATTTCCCCTCCAAATCCCCATATAGGCAGTGTGGCATTCCCCCTCCCATTCCCATAGGCAGTGTGGCATTACCCCTCCCATTCCCATAGGCAGTGTGGCATTCCCCCTCCCATTCCCCATATAGGCAGTGTGGCATTTCCCCTCCAAATCCCCATATAGGCAGTGTGGCATTCCCCCTCCCATTCCCATAGGCAGTGTGGCATTACCCCTCCCATTCCCATAGGCAGTGTGGCATTACCCCTCCCATTCCCATAGGCAGTGTGGCATTACCCCTCCCATTCCCATAGGCAGTGTGACATTCCCCCCTCCCATTCCCCATATAGGCAGTGTGGCATTCCCCCTCCCATTCCCCATATAGGCAGTGTGGCATTTCCCCTCCAAATCCCCATATAGGCAGTGTGGCATTCCCCCTCCCATTCCCATAGGCAGTGTGGCATTCCCCCTCCCATTCCCATAGGCAGTGTGGCATTCCCCCTCCCATTCCCATAGGCAGTGTGGCATTCCCCCCTCTTATCCCCCATATAGGCAGTGTGGCATACCCCCTCCCATCGCCATATAGGCAGTGTGGCATCCCCCATCCCATTCCCATATAGGCAGTGTGGCATTCCCCCTCCCATCGCCATATAGGCAGTGTGGCATCCCCCATCCCATTCCCATAGGCAGTGTGGCATCCCCCCTACCATTCCCATAGGCAGTGTGCCATTCCCCCTCCCATTCCTATTGGCAGTGTGGAATTTCCCCTCCCATTCCCCATATAGGCAGTGTGGCATTCCCCCTTCCCATTCCCCATATAGGCAGTGTGGCATTCCCCCTCCCATTCCCCATATAGGCAGTGTGGCATTTCCCCTCCCATTCCCCATATAGGCAGTGTGGCATTCCCCCTCCCATTTCCCATATAGGCAGTGTGGCATTCCCCCTCCCATTCCCCATATAGGCAGTGTGGTATCCCCCCTCCCATTCCCCATATAGGCAGTGTGGCATTCCCCCCTCCCATTCCCCATATAGGCAGTGTGGCATTCCCCCTCCCATTCCCCATATAGGCAGTGTGGCATCCCCCCCTCCCATTCCCCATATAGGCAGTGTGGCATTCCCCCTCCCATTCCCCATATAGGCAGTGTGGCACCCCCCATCCCATTCCCCATATAGGCAGTGTGGCATTCCCCCTCCCATTCCCCATATAGACAGTGTGGCATCCCCCCTCCAAATCCCCATGGGGCCTTCGGGAGTCCAACTGATGGACTGAGGAGCAGTGGGGAGACGGGCAGGGTAAATGTAACCTACCTGCTGCCCCTGCTCTGGCTTCCAGCGCCACCACCGCTGCTACCTCTCGGACGGGAGTGTGCTGACACAAGCACTCGGGTCTGTGTAAACCCGAGTGCTTGTTTCACCGTGAGCCGGCCCGAGAAGCTGGTGCGGCGCCGGAAGCCAGAGTGGGGACCGTGGGTAGGGTACATTTACCCTATGTATATTACCATTTGCCCGCTGCTCCTCCATCGGCTAGCCTTCTGATGGCCGTGGTGCGGATGCTGAATATACATTTTTTTTAACTTTTTTACATTCTCCCAATAAGACTGACTGACATCCCCCCCCCCCCCCCCCCGCCCACGTTTGGGGAGAAATGGTGCGTCTTATAGAGCGAAAAATGCAGTAACTATCTTACTCTGGACCATGTTTGTGCATCATCACTACTGATTTGGCGCCGCATGCATAAAGGCCACAGCCACCTTGCCTCCTGCCGTGACACAAATTGAATTTGCACCCAGCCGGGTAGCTTTTATTTTTTACAAATATGAAGCTAGATCTCATTCCCAGGTAACGCCGCGCAGCATCTTCCTCGGAGATGACAGCTGACTCAACATGCAGAAGAGACACAGACATGTCAGCTGTCAACTGCGGCTACGGCGCTCTGTCTACGTGAGGTTAGTCTCGCACACAGTCGGCGTAATTGGTCTTGTAGGCTCCTTCCCAATATGTCTGACAATCCCGCTCCTGATCGGCCTCGCAGTGACTCACCCTGTTCCCTGGTTGGAATTAAAGATCAATGCGCAATCCTCAGCTCAGTACGAGTCGTACAAAGCGGTGGGGATCAGAACAAGCCGGCCTAAATAATAGAGACTGGCGGGGCAGCGGTAACGAGCTACTTCGGTACAGTTCTCATTGTGCGGTACCCTCATTGATTTATAGTTGTGATTTGCGAGTTGTTATTTGGGGGGCACCTATGCACACATTAGATATACTGTGTCAGGATCTGGGGCCAACGGCAATGATTTTTGATTTAGTGGAACAGAAAACAACAGTTATATCTTGACAAACTGTATGCTGTGACTAATGAACGGGGAGGCCGATTCATTAATTGCGGCAGGTAGCGACAGTTGAGCGGCTGTAGCGGCATTTTCAGAGCGCCCGCTAGTAGTCGCTGTGCTTGGCCGTTGTTCGGTAGTTGACAGCGACTCAGTCGGTTTGCCGTAGTGTTGAATACAAGGTTACGAGTCGCTATTTGACCGGTTCCGCACTGCATGGGAGCGCATGATAGCGACTGGCCCTAGCGACCGGCTTCCACCATATTCATTAAAAAATCACGCTCAAGAAATTCCCGCGCTGTGAAATGCATGTTTAAACCCCAGAGCGCTGGCGGCGATGGGTTAAAAGTAGTTTTTTAACCCCCAAACCACCATATTTTTGGAAACCAAAAAAACAAGTTTTTTAAATAATTTAGTAATATGAATACATTAATATCAGACCTATAATATCAATTCTGCACAATTTTTTTTTTCCCTTAAAAAAATTATCTAAAATGGCAGAAGTGGTCACAGAATTTTTCACATTAAAAAAAAAAAAAAAAATGTATAACAATTAATTATGAATATTTAAAGATTGTTCCATTGAAATGCATTGGAGAGCGCCAGGTAGCGAGAGGTCATACCCGTCGCTGTTCAAGGTCGGACGCTGGCGCTGTGGGCTGAGGCTGGAATAATGATGAATGAGTGGCTATCTGGCGCTATCTCAGTCGCTAAGCAGGATCGGCTTGATAAATGTGTGATTGTGGTGGGGAGCCGGCGTTCTCGTGGCGGGGCCCGTCATTACCGGCCGCTCACCAGTCGCTACCTGTCGCTATCCCTTCATAAATAAGGGCCTAAATAGGCATCTGATGTTGAGAAAGCCCTGAAGTGGGCGAAACGAGTCCATCCTTGGCCCTAAAAAGTCTTGGTGGCGTAGATGGGTGCCACTACAAACTGTCTATTCTGGATATTTGTATTGGTTTTTAACTTTGTAATAGTGTTTTTCTATGTGATTATTGTTGTTCAAATGTATATGAAGTTTTTTAAAAAGAATTGATTGTAAATGTGTTGCTGGGGCCTGTGGCTTGTGGCCACACCCAAAGGCATTGTTATACTTGTCCAATAAAAATGAGTTATGAATGAAAATTATGCAATGAATACTTGTAATATTATATGTAATAGGCGTGGTTAGCCTCAAAGGTGTCCTCTTCTTGTGTGTGGGTGTGCCTAGCCCCCAACAAATATTTTTACTTCAAGCCAACGGCAATGACTCTGAAGACAGTTCTAATTCAAATAATAATCGATTTATTGAAAACAAAGTCCAGCAGGCAAAATCTCTTAACTTCAGAGTATAATGCAGGACACAATGCAGTACAGCAAGCGGTTACCTCAACAACTTTAGCAATATCCAGTGTATGATAATTACAGCGTATGGCAAGTCCTTGATATAACAGGTCCTCTTTCGGGGCAAACAAGCCCAGGCTGTTAATCCACAGGTTCCAAGAACAGATAACACATAAAGTCCTTCGGATGCCATTCAGCAGTGTCAGTATTGGGAGCAGCAAGGCACGGGCTCCTCATCCCAGTCTCTCCATCTCCACACTGGAAGCCCCAGCGGCTCCTTTTATAGGGCTTCCTTCTTTCAATTAGGCCCTTATTTAACAAGGGATAGCGACAGGTAGCGACTGGTGAGCGGCCGGTAATGACGGGCCCCGCCACGAGAGCGCCGGCTCCCCACCACAATCACACATTTATCAAGCCGATCCTGCTTAGCGACTGAGATAGCGCCATATAGCGACTCGTTCATCATTATTCCAGCCTCAGCCCACAGCGCCAGCGTCCGACCTTGAACAGCGACAGGTATGACCTCTCGCTACCTGGCGCGCTCCAATGCATTTCAATGGAACAATCTTTAAATATTCATAATAAATTGTTATGAATTTTTTTTTTTTTTTTTTTAATGTGAAAAATTCTGTGACCACTTCTGCCATTTTAAATAATTGTTTTAAGGTAAAAAAAAAAAAAAAAAATTGTACAGAATTGATATTACAGGTCTGATATTAATGTATTCATATTACTAAATTCTTTAAAAAACTTGTTTTTTTGGTTTCCAAAAATATGGTTGTTTGGGGGTTAAAAAACTACTTTTAACCCATCGCCGCCAGCGCTCTGGGGTTTAAACAAGCATTTCACAGCGCGAGAATTTGTGGAGCGTGATTTGTTAATGAATATGGTGGGAGCCGGTCGCTAGGGCCAGTCGCTATCATGCGCTCCCATACAGCGCGGAACCTGTCAAATAGCGACTCCTCACCCAATATTCAACATTACGGCAAACCGACTGAGTCGTTATCAACTACTGAACAACGGCCAAGCACAGCGACTACTAGCGGGCGCTCTGAAAATGCCGCTACAGTCGCTCATCTGTCGCTACCTGGCGCTATTAATGGATTGGCCTCTTAGTCTCATCACCTGGGAAGACCTGTGAGTAGGGGAAAAACCCGTCGAGGACCCGGGATGTGGATTGTCTGATATCCCGGCATGGATCACGCCTGCCTCAGAAACTCACGGGAAATATAGACCCCATCCACCACTTTTTCATACACTTTACCACAACTGTTTATTGTTGTTAATGGTTATGAGTATTTTTCGGGGATTTTTGCACATATGGGAACTTTATTGTATATACTATTTTGAGAATGATCTGCACTATTTTTATACTGTTTATTGGCACTATTTCCGCACTTTAGTGGAGAGGCACATTTATTGTATAAGCTTTTGTATTTGTTCCTCTTGGTTGTCCGTCCATGCGTGTTTATTAATGCGGACCTTCAACATCATTTCATGAAAAGCCCAAACCCTCAAAAAACGATTCCCCAGCATCTAAAATGAATATATTTAACTTTTTTAATCACTTACTTTTCATTCTTTCCCGCACTGGGCTGCAACTGTGTTCCGGACTCTAGAATACGGGGGGCCGCCATCTTGGCTCAGTAACATCACATAGGGAGGAGAGGGGTAAAAAGTGCAGGGGGTGGGGGTTATAGCTGTGCTTTGCACAGACAGAGCAGAGCTGGGGTCAGGAAAAGGTCATCAATCCCAGAATGCACTTCCTGTCTGCAGGCAGCTTTAGACTCCATGTGCCACCATCTTGGATGTTTAAATGTTCAGAAAATGCAGTAGACGCAGGTAGGATGATTTTTAATGTGAGCAATCTGCATGTACAGGGTGGGGGAAACATACAAGATAGGCTTTTATTCAGGGTAAAGGTCCGGATTAATGTGGGCAATCTGTATGTCCAGGGTGGGGGGAAACATACAAGATAGGCTCTTATTCAGGGTGAAAGTCCGGAATAATGTGGGCAATCTGTATGTACAGGGTGGGGGAAACATACAAGATAGGCTCTAATTCAGGGTGAAAGTCCGGATTAATGTGGGCAATCTGTATGTACAGGGTGGGGGAAACATACAAGATAGGCTCTTATTCAGGGTAAAGGTCCGGATTAATGTGGGCAATCTGTATGTCCAGGGTGGGGGAAACATACAAGATAGGCTCTTATTCAAGGTGAGAGTCTGGATTAATGTGGGCAATCTGTATGTACAGGGTGGGGAAAACATACAAGACAGGCTCTTATTCAGGGTGAGAGTCTGGATTAATGTGGGCAATCTGTATGTACAGGGTGGGGGAAACATACAAGATAGGCTCTTATTCAGGGTGAAGGTCCGGATTAATGTGGGCAATCTGTATGTCCAGGGTGGGGGAAACATACAAGATAGGCTCTTATTCAAGGTGAGAGTCTGGATTAATGTGGGCAATCTGTATGTACAGGGTGGGGAAAACATACAAGACAGGCTCTTATTCAGGGTGAGAGTCTGGATTAATGTGGGCAATCTGTATGTACAGGGTGGGGGAAACATACAAGACAGGCTCTTATTCAGGGTGAGAGTCTGGATTAATGTGGGCAATCTGTATGTACAGGGTGGGGGAAACATACAAGATAGGCTCTTATTCAGGGTGAAGGTCCGGATTAATGTGAGCAATCTGTATGTACAGGGTGGGGGAAACATACAAGATAGGCTCTTATTCAGGGTAAAGGTCCAGATTAATATGGGCAATCTGTATGTACAGGGTGGGGAAAACATACAAGATAGGCTCTTATTCAGGGTGAGGGTCCAGTTTAAGTATAAGAGATCATCCGAATTTAATGCTAGGATTCCTCTTGGGAAAAATCCAGATTTGTAGAGTAGAAGAAGGTTCCCCTTTAGCGCCTGTGATTCATTTGCTAGGGTTGAGGTCTCCTTTGGGCAACTTTTATAGAGAAAAGCATTAACGAACCTTAGTAAATCTTTTCACTTTCAAAAGACCACCATACCTCCTAAGTGTCCCTGATTTGGAGGGACTGTCCCTCTTTTGAGTCCATGTCCCCTGTCCCTCGTTGTTCTCATTTGTCCCTCTTTGAGGTGTAACCTGCAGATCTGCAGCAATAAATGATTCATTTGCCTATTCAAAGTGTTTCTATTGTTGTAACTGTTACAATGTATCTCCTATCTATCCCCTAATGAGGAGGTGTGGCTTCATAATCCTTCAATGAGGGGGTGTGGCTTCATCCATCTTTCAATGAGGGGCGTGGCTTCATCAATCCCTCAATGAGGGACGTAGCTTAATTTACATATTTGTCCCTCTTTGAGGTGTAACATGCAGATCTGCAGCAATAAATAATTCATTTGCCTATTCAAAGTGTTTCTATTGTTGTAACTGTTACAACCATCTCGTATACATCAATCAGTGAGGGGGCGTGGCTTAATTTAACAATTGTCCCTCTTTCCCACCCTGATATGTTGGAAGGTATGCATCACTCTCTGTACAACCTTTCCCTAATGTCAAAAACTATTTGAAAAAAAAAGTTTTGCCTGGAGTTAATCTTTAAAACCATCCCTGCCGACATGAAAATCAGAGAGGTGACTCATGTGGATGGCAGGAAATACCGGCGGCTCTTTAGTCGCACATTGTGATCGCCCTCCGCTGCTCCGAGCAGCCCTCGGCTCCCCTATGACTAACTGGCGGATAATATATGTTAATTTATTCAAAAGCCTTTGAATTCCCATCATCCTCCCCTTCCTCCCTCCTCACCTCGCCCTTTCACACTTCTCTTCCCAGCGCTGACAGTTTCAGGTCAGAAGTTTCTAAAACTAAAGTGTCAACTTTTTGTTGCGCATCCTCTAAGTTTTGTGGCCAAGTTCTTCTACAGTGCCGAAAGCAAAAACAGGACACGGGAGCATAGATTCCTAAAGTGGACCAAAAAACCCACCGTGAGATTCCCAGGACGATCGATTCCCTCCCCCCCCCCGGGGCATACAGAATTGGGATGCTCCACTGTGTGAAACGCGCTGATTGGATGAGCGGCCGCGCATGCGCAGTAGGACAGGGAAGGGGTGAGTTCTCTTCAGCAATCTGGGGGGTTTCACACAGCGGGGCATCCCCGATATGGGGCAAGGACCAAAACGCAGGATAGTCAAAATCCTAAGTTTTGGTCCACTTTAAAGGGATCTGCCGGCAACCATTGATCTGGAATGCTCCACTGTGTGAAACCCCCCAGGTCGCCCCATACACTTACCTTGTTTCTCGGTCCAACGGCGCATGTGCGAGCCGCGGCCGCATCCCCGCAATCCCTCTAGAAGGCACAGGTATTTGTGAATGGCCGGCGCGGGCACACTCCCTGTTAGAGGATAGCAGGGGATGTGGCTGTCTGAGTGCTCAGAGTCGCTGGCCCTAGACGACGTGATGTCAGCGGCTCTGAGCGTGCTGATTGGATGAGCAGCCGCGCATGCGCAGTAGGACCGGGAAGAGGTGAGTTCTCTTCAGCAATCTGGGGGGTTTCATACAGCGGCGCATCCCCGATCAGGGTGCCCCGGGGGAAAGGACCAAAACCCAGGATAGTCAAAATCCACTGGTCCACTTTAAAGGGGTCTGCCGCCAACCATTGATCTGGGATGCTCCGCTGTGTGAAAGCCCCCCAGGTCGCCCCATACACTTACCTTGTCTTTCAGTCCAGCAGCACATGCGCGAGCTGCGGCCGGATCCCCAATGTCCCTCTAGCAGGGCACATGCCCGCGCCAGGTATTTGTGAATGGCCAGCGTGGGTTCGCTCCCTATTAGAGGGTAGCGGGGGATGTGGCTGTCAGCGTGGTTAGAGCCTTTGGCCTTAGATGATGTGATGTCAGCGGCTCTGAGCGCGCTGATTGGATGAGCAGCCGCGCATGAGCAGTAGGACCGGGAAGAGGTGAGTTCTCTTCAGCAATCTGGGGGGGGGTTTCACACAGCGGGGCATCCCCGATTGGGGGAAGGACCAAAACCAAAGATAGTCAAAATCCTGGGTTTTGGTCAACTTTAAAGGGGTCTGCCGCCAACCATTGATCTGGGATGCTCCGCTGTGTGAAGCCCCCCAGATCGCCCCATACACTTACCTTGTTTCTCTGTCCAGCGGCGCATGCGCGAGCCACATCCCGCTATCCCTCTAGCAGGGCGCGTGCCCACCAGAGGCCAGGCGTTTGTGAATGGCCGGCGCGGGCACACTCCCTGTTATAGGGCAGCGGAGGATGTGGCTTTCAGCGTGCTCAGAGCCGCTGGCCTTAGACGATGTGATGTCAGCGGCTCTGAGTGAGCTGATTGGATGAGCAGCCGCGCATGCGCCGAAGGACCTGGAAGAGGTGAGTTGGTTTTGGCGACCTGGGGGGTTTCACACAGTGTATAGGCTGAGAATGCAGGGCTTCATGACCGATCCTTAGTAAATCTTGGACCCGATCTGGGGGTTCCCCCGGGGGCAAGGACCAAAACCCAGGATAGTCAAAATCCTGGGTTTTGGTCCACTTTAAAGAGTTGGCCCAAGATTTATTAAAGTGGTCCAAAACCCATGATTTTGACTATCCTGGGTTTTGGTCCTTTCCCCAGGGGCACCCCAGTCCTCCACTTCCCTGTAGCAGTGAACGTGTCGCGCCATGGGGATCGGGAAGAGGTGAGTTGGCTGTGGGGATCTGGGGGGTTTCACACAATGGAACTGCAAGGGACCCCTGATTGGAGAAGAGCCTGATGAAGTGTGGGATACACCCACGAAACGCGTGGCTCCTTATGCTGTAGGCGGTGGGGAGACCCTTTACTGGCATACCTGTGATACCTTGAGTATATTTTGGTTGGATATATTTTTGCACTGCATTCGGTATTTAATGGTTGATTGATACCAGCATCTACATTGGTGAGGAATTTTGTGGTCATTTACATTTCTTATAGGGAATTTAGTTACTGGATAATCATGTAGGTTCTGTTTGTGATTATACATTGTATTTGTATCTATTGACTGGTTGCACTTTATAGTTATTTGATATGGGATCCGGATCATAGGCAGGATTTGCACATTGTTATTTGTATCTATTGATTGGTCGCACTTTGCACTTTATAGTTATTTGATATAGGATCCGGATCATAGGCAGGATTTGCACATTGTTATTTGCACTGATTAGATCACTTGTGTTTATGTGTTTTATATATAGATGCTGATTGATATTTATGTGCCAGTATCTCCCCATCGCCTACACACTTCCATGTTGGTTTGTCTTATATGTATTGTCTCATTATTTGTTTTTTAAGGGATTTTAATTGTGTAGTGGTTATGTGTAGTGATTAATTTAGTGATATGGAATAAAATATATTTTTTTGATAAATTTCTTAAGTGCCTCCCCGTATGATTCTGTGTCCCTGATTGGAGAAGCTCTGGTGGCCGGTTACCTTGAAATGCATAGCTCAGACAGCCAGTCTCCAACACATTTCTGGAATCACTGGGTCACCGTTCGTCCTAGGCAGAAGCTGGGCAGAATCCGGAGGTTCAGACGAACCCACACATGGATTTCTCATTACTGTAACAAGCTCAGAACCTGACATATGGAGTTCTCTGTTTCAGCTTGCCTTAGACAAAGGCTTACACGAAGGGACACCAGCGGATCCGAGCGCGCTGATTGGACGAGCGGCCGCGCATGCGCCGCAGGACCGGGATAGAGGTGAGTTGGTTTTGGCGACCTGGTGGGTTTCACACAGTGTGTAGGCTGACAATGCAGAGCTTCATGACCGAGCCTTAGTAAATCTTGGACCCGATCGGGGTGCCCCGGGGGCAAGGACCAAAACCCAAGATAGTCAAGATCCTGGGCTGTGGTCCACTATAGCGAGTTGGCCCAAGGTTTATTAAAGTGGACCAAAACGTTTTTGACTATCCTAGGCTTTGGACCTTTCCCTGATCGGGGGTGCCCCGCTGTGTGAACCCCCCCCCCCAGATCGCCGCAGCCAACTCACCTCTTCCCGGTCTCACGGCGCGTCTAAGAGCAGCATCTCTGACGGCCGCATCCTCCGCCTCCCTGTAGCAGTGCGCGTGCATTTGTGAATGACCGGCGCGGGCACGCTCCCTGTTAGAGGGAGGCGGAGGATGCGGCCGCTCTTAGACGCACCGTGGGACCGGGATAAGGTGAGTTGCTGTGGTGATCCGGGGAGGGGTTGACACAACGGGGCACCCCCAATCGGGATGCCCCCGGGAAAAGGTACAAAACCCAGGATAGTCAAAATCCGGGGTTTTGGTCCACTTTAACATAGTCGCAAGCCAGTATGTGGAGAGACCCATGTTAGGCTTAATATAGGGGGCTAAAGAGACCAAAAAACCCTCTAATTAGGTAAAGGAAGAGAGGAGCTTTCCTAGAACGGAAAGTATTTGCACAGTACCCAGTCCAAGGACAGACAGCATTACCCATCTACCCTTGCAGTAGGCGGAGCTATGCAAATCATCTCTTTACGTCTCTGTGCCATCCAAGGCCCTTAGAACCGCTAAGGGTGCAATGCCAAGGATTAGCTTTAAAGTGGACCAACGCCCAGGATTTTGACTATCCTGGGTATTGGTCCACTTCAGCGGGGCACCCCCGAAAACTCACCTGACCCTGCTCCCATGTGACTCGCTCGTCCAATCGCTGCCGACGGACAAGGAGAGGCAGCGCCGGACAAGCTGAGCGCGGGCCGCCTCCCGCACGTCCCTCTTACAGGGAGCGCGCCCGCCATTCACAAACGGCTATCGCGGGTGCACGCCCTGCTAGAGGTACACGCGGGAGGCGGCGGCGGAGGATCAGATAGGATTTTTGGGGATCTGGGGGGGGGGGGTTCACACAGCGGGGCACCTCCAGGGAGCTGATCGGTCCAGGAATCTTATAGATTCCCAGGCCGATCAGAGGAGGGTGTTGGTCCACTTTATATTTTATACAGCCAGACACATCCAACTAGTGGACACGCGTTTCAAGCTTTAGGCTCTCATCAGCACTAGGCCGGATGGGGGGGTGAGACTTGGTGAGTACCAAAACACAGGCCCTTATTTAACAAGGGATAGCGACAGGTAGCGCCCGGTGAGCGACCGTTAATGACGTGCCCCGCCACGAGAACGCCGGCTCCCCACCACAATCACACATTTATCAAGCCGATCCTGCTTAGCGACTGAGATAGCGCCATATAGCGACTCATTCATCATTATTCCAGCCTCAGCCCACAGCGCCAGCGTCCGACCTTGAACAGCGACAGGTATGACCTCTCGCTACCTGGCGCTCTCCAATGCATTTCAATGGAACAATCTTTTAATATTCATAATTAATTCATATTAATGTTTTTTTTTTTTTTTTTTAAATGTGAAAAATTCTGTGACCACTTCTGCAATGTTAGATATTTTTTTTAAGGTAAAAAAAAAAAAAAAAAAAAAAAAACTTTGTGCAGAATTGATATTACAGGTCTGATATTAATGTATTCATATTATAAAATGTAATTAAAAACTTTTTTTTTTTGGTTTCCAAAAATATGGTGGTTTGGGGGTTAAAAAACTACTTTTAACTAGTGATGAGCGAGTAGTATTCGACCGAGTCGGTATTCGATCGAATACTACGCTATTCGTCATACTCGATTTCGATCGAGTACAGCGGCGATGGCGCACTTACAATTCGTTTCCCCTCCCACCTCCCCTGGCGCGTTTTTTACACCAATCACCATGCAGGGGGGGTGGGACAGGTCCTGGGAGGACGCTGGCATCGCGAGAACGGCGTCTAGACGCATTGGCTGGAAAAACCATGTGACCTCGAATCTACAAAACTCAGCACTTCCTCTTCGTCAGCATTAGCAGCTTGAAGGGATAGACGCTAAGAGCAGGGAAAGACAGGCTGTAGCTGTATGTAGGCAGGCAGGGCCCCAGAAGCTCGGAATA
The DNA here is from genome assembly GCA_027917425.1 of Gastrophryne carolinensis. Lineage (NCBI taxonomy): Eukaryota > Metazoa > Chordata > Amphibia > Anura > Microhylidae > Gastrophryne > Gastrophryne carolinensis. The sequence continues at coordinate 8,545,404 of CM051242.1, forward strand.
TCGCTTTTACCACCATATATACCAGCTACCAGAAGACAAGACAGTCATTGAGAGCCCTTATTACGGCTACTATGCTGAACGGTATATAGCTCATTCTAGCTATATACACACTGCACACAACGGCTGCTTTAGTGAGGGGTAGCTGCTGCTGCTGGAATAGGGACAGAAAGACTTCAGTGGTGTATTGGCACCTATATACAAAACTATATACACTCTGCACAAAACGGCTGCTTTAGTGAGGGGTAGCTGCTGCTGCTGGAATAGGGACAGAAAGACTTCAGTGGTGTATTAGCACCTATATACAAAACTATATTTGGCACTACTGTTTTGTGTCCTCTGTGCCAACAAAACCCTGTAATATACCCGGTGCGTATAGGCACCACATTACTTCTGGCAGTATACGGCTGTATAGCCAGGTGTTCTCCTAAAAAATATATATATATTTGGCACTACTGTTTTGTGTCCTCTGTGCCAACAAAACCCTGTTTCAGGTCTCAGCTCTTGGGCCTTAATACAATTTTTAAGAGGTCTCAGCTCTTGGGACTCCACACAATTTTTAAGAGGTCTCAGCTCTTGGGCCTTAATACAATTTTTAAGAGGTCTCAGCTCTAAGCTTCCCTTACTGCTGGGGTGACACACTGTAACAAACCTCCTCCTGTAAGCTTCCCTTACTGCTGGGGTGACACAATGTAACAAACCTCCTCCTGTAAGCTTCCCTTACTGCTGGGGTGACACACTGTAACAAACCTCCTCCTGTAAGCTTCCCTTACTGCTGGGGTGACACAATGTAACAAACCTCCTCCTGTAAGCTTCCCTTACTGCCGGGGTGACACACTGTAACAAGCCTCCTCCTGTAAGCTTCCCTTACTGCCGGGGTGACACAATGTAACAAACCTCCTCCTGTAAGCTTCCCTTACTGCTGGGGTGACACAATGTAACAAACCTCCTCCTGTAAGCTTCCCTTACTGCTGGGGTGACACAATGACACAAGAGGACATGTCTGACCACATCTCACACACACACACAATGACAATTAGGGGTGGGGTCTATTTATTTTCCCCCTTGCCTATGCCATCTGTGGTTGTCATTAGGCAACGTGATTTTAAGGGGTGCAGAATTTTGTTCTTCTTTTTTGTACAGTTTGGCTTGGGGTCCATGGCAATGTAGAGGAAAGAAGGTTTCCTTGTCTTGTCTCACTTTACGTAGAAGTTATATTGTGTTTGGAGTGTATTGTTGAGTGGCTGTGATAGTGGCGTAATAGTGCGACTTGGGCGCGTTATATGCACCCAGACATGCTTCCCCTGCTGTCCCAGTTGCATTCCAGCAGTGTAAGCATCATTTTCTGATGTTTCAGGGTGGACTTGGTGACCTCCAAGTGGTCGAATTGAGATTTCCAAGTGGCGAGCATTTTTTTCCCATAGACTATAATGGGATTCGATAATCGGTCGAGTAGTCGAGTAACGCGGTCTATTCGAATCGAAATTCGAAATTTCGAATATTTCACTACTCGCTCATCTCTACTTTTAACCCATCGCCGCCAGCACTCTGGGGTTTAAACATGCATTTTACAGCGCGAGAATTTTTTGAGCGTGATTTGTTAATGAATATGGTGGAAGCCGGTCGCTATGGCCATTCGCTATCATGCGCTCCCATACAGCGCGGAACCTGTCAAATAGCGACTCCTCACCCAATATTCAACATTACGGCACACCGGCTGAATCGCTGTCAACAACCGAACAACGGCCAAGCACAGCGACTACTAGCGGGCGCTCTGAAAATACCGCTACAGTCGCTCAACTGTCGCTACCTGCCGCTATTAATGAATCGGCCTCATAGTCGCAAGCCAGTATGTAGAGAGACCCATGTTAGGCTTAATATAGGGGGGGAGGCTAAAGAGCTGATGAGAGCCTAAAGCTCGAAACGCGCGTCTACTAGTTGGATGTGTCTGGCTGTATAAAATTTAAAGCTAATCCTTGGCATTGCACCCTTAGCGGTTCTAAGGGCCTTGGATGGCACAGAGACCTAAAGAGATGATTTGCATAGCTCCGCCTACTGCAAGGGTAGATGGGTAACGCTATCTGGCCTTGGACTGGGTACTGTGCAGTCCACTTTAATAAATCTTGGGCCAACTCATTAAAGTGGACCAACACCCAGGGGGGATCGGCCCGGAAATCTATAAGATCCCCGGACCGATCAGATCCCTCCCCGCGGGACATCCGAAATCGGCATGTCCTGCGGGGAGGAACCCCCCAGGAGGCCCACAAACCTTACCTCAGCCCCGTTCCATTGGCGCATGCAGGGCGTGCACCCGCGCCGGCCTCCAGCGCTCAGAGCCAGCTGAGCTGGTATGCACGTCCAGGCGGCCTTGGACGCGCATACCACAGCGGCTCTGAGCGCTGTGATTGGCTGGCGCGGTCACGTGGGAGCGGGGAGAGGTGAGTTTTTTGGGGCTTTCTGGGGGGTTTCAGACAGCGGGGCACCCCCGATCGGGGTGCCCCACCGAAGTGGACCAAAACCCAGGATAGTCAAAATCCTGGGTTGTTGGTCCACTTTAAAGTGAACCAAAACCCAGGATTTTGACTATCTTGGGTTTTGGTCCACTTTAAGGATCGGTCATGAAGGCCTGATTCTCAGGCTCCACATTTAGAAGGAATAAAGTCTTACTAATTCCACCAGCTACTTATACTCCAGCAGGGAGTTAATGGGGTGAGGAAATCAGCAGTTGGCCTGACCTACTTCCTATTTGTGTCAGTAACATCTCACTTCTAAGATGAGAACATTCGGGGCCGCCCCACACACAGACATTAGGTGATAAGAAGGAGGAAGGTGCCGGAACCAATCACTGCTTCTCAGTCGGGGCGAGTGCGGGACGTCGTGACTAATTGAAAACTTCCAGCTGGGCGATTTGTTTTTATCTATCTCTCGTCTGAGGCCCTTATTTAAGAAGGGATAGCGTCAGGTAGCGACAGGTGAACGCCGGACACGGCAGCAATTACACATTTATCAAGCAGAATATGTTTAGCGACTGGGATAGCGCCATGTAGTGTCCGGTTCATCATTTTCCCAGCCTCAGCGAACAGCGCCGGCGTTCAGCCTTGCACAGCGCCAGGTATGACCTCTCGCTACCTGTCACTCTCCCATACATTTCAATGGACAATCCTTTTCTTCTCTTTAAACGGGGTATTTTTTTTTATTTTTCAAAAAATCACAAATAATTCTGTGTCCTCTTCTGACATTGAATAAGCAGTTTTTTCTAATTTTTTTCATTTTTTATATATTTCCTCAGACATGACATTACAGCTCTGCCATTAAAGTGTTCATGTTACAATGTTGCTACAATGTAATTCCATATGTTGTCACTTTGTTACTAGTGGATAGATGCTGAAAAACAGACTTTAAACACACCGCCTCCTGCGCTCTGGGCTTCAAACAAGTATTTTTCAGCGCCAGAGTTTTGTGAGGCTGTTTTTTTTCTTGAATATGGTGTGAGTCGGTCGCTATGAGCAGTCGCTAACATGCAATGTATTCATCATTGCTGCACAGCGACGGGGAGGCCGATTCATTAATAGCGACAGTTGAGCGACTGTAGCGGCATTTTCAGAGCGCCCGCTAGTAGTCGCTGTGCTTGGCCGTTGTTCGGTTGTTGATAGCGACTCAGTCGGTTTGCCGTAATGTTGAATATTGGGTGAGGAGTCGCTATTTGACAGGTTCCGCGCTGTATGGGAGCGCATGATAGCGACTGGCCCTAGCGACCGGCTCCCACCATATTCATTAAAAAATCACGCTCAAAAAATCCTCGCGCTGTAAAATGCATGTTTAAACCCCAGAGCGCTGGAGGCGATGTGTTAAAAGTAGTTTTTTAACCCCCAAACCACCATATTTTTGGAAACCAAAAAAAACTAGTTTTTTAAATAATTTAGTAATATGAATACATTAATATCAGACCTGTAATATCAATTCTGTAAATTTTTATTTTTTATTTTTTTAACCTTAAAAAAAATTGTCTAAAAATGGCAGAAGTGGTCACAGAATTTTTCACATTTAAAAAAAAAAAAAACAATTAATAACAATTAATTATGAATATTTAAAGATTGTTCCATTGAAATGCATTGGAGAGCGCCAGGTAGCGAGAGGTCATACCTGTTGCTGTTCAAGGTCGGACGCTGGTGCTGTGGGCTGAGGCTGGAATAATGATGAATGAGTCGCTATATGGCGCTATCTCAGTCGCTAAGCAGGATCGGCTTGATAAATGTGTGATTGTGGTGGGGAGCCGGCGTTCTCGTGGCGGGGCCCGTCATTACCGGCCGCTCACCAGTCGCTACCGCTACCGGCGTTGGAACGGGGAGAAGGTAAGGTTAGTGGGCGTCCTGGGGGGTTTCACACAGCGATTTCGGATGCCCCGCGGGGAGGGATCTGTAAGATTCCCGGGCCGATCCCCCCCTGGGTGTTGGTCCGCTTTAAGCAGGCCGACTCCGGGTTTATGGGGGTCCTTGGGCAACAGCCTCATTACACCACTTGTGGTGTTGCAGAAAGAAAGAACAATTAATGAAAAAAAAAAAAAAAGGCCGGACAAAGAATAGAAGAAATGACAAAGAAATAGTTAAAAGAAAAAGTAGAAGGAAAGAAAAAAAAATGGAATGACTTAAAGAAAAAAGAATGAGAGATAAAAGAAAAGAATAGACAAAATGACGAATAATAGAAGGAATGAAGGATAAAAGAAAAGAATAGACAAAATGACGTATAATAGAAGGAATGAAGGATAAAAGAAAAGAATAGACAAAATGACGAATAATAGAAGGAATGAAGGATAAAAGAAAAGAATAGACAAAATGACGTATAATAGAAGAAATGAAGGTTAAAAGAAAAGAATCGACAAAATGACAAATAATAGAAGGAATGAAGGATAAAAGAAAAGAATAGACAAAATGACGTATAATAGAAGGAACTAAGGATAAAAGAAAAGAATACAAAAAATGACGCATAATAGAAGGAATGAAGGATAAGAGAAGAGAATAGACAAAATGACGTATAATAGAAGAAATGAAGGTTAAAAGAAAAGAATCGACAAAATGACAAATAATAGAAGGAATGAAGGATAAAAGAAAAGAATAGACAAAATGACGTATAATAGAAGGAACTAAGGATAAAAGAAAAGAATACAAAAAATGACGTATAATAGAAGGAATGAAGGATAAAAGAAAAGAATAGACAAAATGACGTATAATAGAAGAAATGAAGGTTAAAAGAAAAGAATAGACAAAATGACGAATAATAGAAGGAACTAAGGATAAAAGAAAAGAATAGACAAAATGACGAATAATAGAAGGAATGAAGGATAAAAGAAAAGAATAGACAAAATGACAAATAATAGAAGGAATGAAGGATAAAAGAAAAGAATAGACAAAATGACATATAATAGAAGGAACGAAGGATAAAAGAAAAGAATAGACAAAATGACGAATAATAGAAGGAATAGAAAAGAAAAGAATAGACAAAATGACGTATAATAGAAGGAACTAAGGATAAAAGAAAAGAATCGACAAAAAGAACAAATAATAGAAGAAATGAAGGATAAAAGAAAAGAATAGACAAAGAGGCCGATTCAGTAATAGCGCCAGGTAGCGACAGATGAGCGCCAGTAGCGTGATTTTCACAGCGCCCGCTAGTATTCGCTGTGCTTGGCCGTTGTTCGCTTGTTGACAGCGACTCAGTCGGTGTGCGGTAATGTTGAATACGGGGTGAGGAGTCGCTATTTGACAGGTTCCGCGCTGTATGGGAGCGCCTGACAGCGAATGGCCATAGCGAATGGCTTCCACCATATTCATTAACAAATCACGCTCAATTCTCGCGCTGTGAAATGCTTGTTTAAACCCCAGAGCGCTGGCGGCGATGGCTTAAAAGTAGTTTTTAACCCCCAAACAACCATATTTTTTGATTAAAAAATTAAACACGTTTTTCTAAACATTTTGTAATATGAAACATTAATATCAGACCTGTAATATCAATTCTGCACAAATGTTTTTTTTTTTTTTTTTACCTTAAAAAAAATATCTAACATTGCAGAAGTGGTCACAGAATTTTTGACAGTTAAAAAAAAAAATCATATCAATTAATTATGAATATTTAAAGATTGTTCCATTGAAATGCATTGGAGAGCGCCAGGTAGCGAGAGGTCATACCTGGCGCTGTGATGGGATTAGCAGCGGCGCTGTTCGCTGAAGTCTGCAACATGATGAATCCCGCGCTAGCTGACGCTCTCGCCGGCGCTAGCCTCATTTAGCGTGATAAATGCGTCATTGTGACCGCCGCCTGGCGTTCTGGAGTCGGTAGCCGCCGATAGCTGGCGCTACCTGGCGCTAGTGAGACACTACCTGGCGCTATCCCTTGATAAATAAGGCCGAAAATGACGTATAATAGAAGGAATGAAGGATAAAAGAAAAGAATAGACAAAATGACGAATAATAGAAGGAATGAAGGATAAAAGTAATAAAAAAAAGGAATACAAGTAAGGAAATAATAACCCAGGGTTTTGTCTATCCTGGGTTTTGGTCCCCCAATCGGGGATGCCCCACTGTGTGAACTCCCCCTGGTCCCCTAATCTCACTTACCCTTCCATGGTCCTACGGCGCATGCGCAGCCCTCTCGTCCAATCAGCCCCTTCGTCCAGGATCTCGTCTAATCCGAACGCACTGACGGCCGCATCCCCCGCTTCTCTCTAACAGGGAGCGTGCCCGCACCGGCCATTCAGAAATCCCTGGCACAGGCACGCGCCCTGCTAGAGGGATAGCGGGGATGCGGCCGCTGCTTGTGCATGCGGCGTTGGCCCGGGAAGCAAGGTAAGTGTATGGGGCGACCTGGGGAGTTTTTACACAGCAGCCACCCCGACTCCGGATGCCCGGGGGGGGAGGGAATCAATCGGCACGGGAATTTTATAGATTCCCAGGCCGAACCCCGTGAATTTTGGTCCACTTGAAAGTGGACCAAAACCCACCGCGGTCCTATAGATTCCCGGGCCAATCGATTCCCTCCCCCCGGGGCATCCAAAATCTGTGTGATACCCCCACAGGTCGCGCCATACACTTTCCCGGTCCAACGGCGCATGCACGAGCCGCATCCCCGCTATCCCTCTAGCAGGGCGCGTGCCCGCGCCAGGCATTTGTGAATGGCACGCTCCCTGTTAGATGGTAGCGGGGGATGCAGCTGCCAGCGCACTCGCTGATTGGACAAGAGGCTGCACATGCGCCGTAGGACCGGGGAAGTGAGATCGGGCAACCTGGGGGGGGGGGGTTTACACAGTGGCGCACCCCCGATCAGGGGATAGTCCAAATCCTGGGTTTTGGTCCACTTAAAAGAGAACCTATCGATACACAGGGAGGCCGATTCATTAATAGCGACATGTAGCGACAGTTGAGCGACTGTAGCGGCATTTTCAGAGCGCACGCTAGTAGTCGCTGTGCTTGGCCGTTGTTCGGTAGTTGATAGCGACTCAGTCAGTTTGCCGTAATGTTGAATATTGGGTGAGGAGTCGCTATTTGACAGGTTCCGCGCTAGCGACTGGTCAGAGCGATCGGCTCCCACCATATTCATTAACAAATCACGCTCAAAAAATTCTCGCGCTGTGAAATGCTTGTTTAAACCCCAGAGCGCTGGCGGCGATGGGTTAAAAGTAGTTTTTTAACCCCCAAACCACCATATTTTTGGAAACCAAAAAAAACAAGTATTTTAAAGAATTTAGTAATATGAATACATTAATATCAGACCTGTAATATCAATTCTGTACATTTTCTTTTTTTCCCTTAAAAAAATTATCTAACATGGCAGAAGTGGTCACAGAATTTTTCACATTTAAAAAAAATAAATAAATAACAATTAATTATTAATATTTAAAGATTGTTCCATTGAAATGCATTGGAGAGCGCCAGGTAGCGAGAGGTCATACCTGTCGCTGTTCAAGGTCGGACGCTGGCGCTGTGGGCTGAGGCTGGAATAATGATGAATGAGTCGCTATATGGCGCTATCTCAGTCGCTAAGCAGGCTTGATAAATGTGTGATTGTGGTGGGGAGCCGGCGTTCTCGTGGCGGGGCCCGTCATTACCGGCCGCTCACCAGTCGCTACCTGTCGCTATTCCTTCATAAATAAGGGCCAAAGCTTTTTCCATGTGGCCCATGCCATCCTCATTTTTCTGCCAATGGCACCAGTAGCAGCAGTAATGGATAGACTTCTCTGCCTCGCCCCGCCCCCGAGGAACTGGCTGCAGCGGTAACCCCGCCTACCAGGATCCCAAGACGATAATATTCTGGATGGTCTTTTACCATGGCAAATTTCTCCCCATCTAACCTTTAAAGTGGACCAAAACCCACCGCTATTGACCCAGGAATCTATAAGATTCCCAGACCAATCGTTCCCATCCAAAATTGGGATGCCCCGCCGTGTGACACCCCCCCCCCCCCCCCATACACTTACCTTGTTTCCCGGTCCAACGGCGCATCCCTGCTATCCCTCTAGGAGGACGCGTGCCCGCGTCAGGCATTTCTGAACGGCCAGCGCAGTCACTCTCCCTGTTAGAGGGTAGCAGGGGATGCGGCAGCGTGCTCGCTGATTGAACGAGTGACCGCGCATGAGCCGTAGGACCGGGAAGAGGTAAGCTGGTTTTGGCGATCTGGAGGGTTTCACACAGCGGGTAATCCCCGATCGAGGTGCCCGGGGGGCAAAGACAAAAACCCAGGATAGTCAGAATCCTGGGTTTTGGTCCACTTTAAGGTGACGACATTGTTACTTCATATAAAACCGGCCCTGGTTATAAGTGTGGAGCAACGTCAGGCTTTTTTTCGGCACAAGCTTTGGGTCCAATTAAAATTCTGCTCCAGATGGGCCTCTGTTTGGGTCCAATTTAAATTCTGCTCCAGATGGGCCTCTGTTTGGGTCCAATTTAAATTCTGCTCCAGATGGGCCTCTGTTTGGGTCCAATTTAAATTCTGCTCCAGATGGGCCTCTGTTTGGGTCCAATTTAAATTCTTTTCCGGATGGGCCTCTGTTTGGGTCCAATTAAAATTCTGCTCCAGATGGGCCTCTGTTTGGGTCCAATTTAAATTCTTTTCCGGATGGGCCTCTGTTTGGGTCCAATTTAAATTCTGCTCCGGATGGGCTTCTGTTTGGGTCCAATTTAAATTCTGCTCCAGATGGGCCTCTGTTTGGGTCCAATTTAAATTCTGCTCCGGATGGGCCTCTGTTTGGGTCCAATTTAAATTCTGCTCCGGATGGGCATCTGTTTGGGTCCAATTTAAATTCTGCTCCAGATGGGCCTCTGTTTGGGTCCAATTTAAATTCTGCTCCGGATGGGCATCTGTTTGGGTCCAATTTAAATTCTGCTCTGGATGGGCTTCTGTTTGGGTCCAATTTATATTCTGCTCCGTATAGGATTCTGTTTGGGTCCAATTTAAATTCTGCTCCGTATGGGATTCTGTTTGGGTCCAATTTAAATTCTGCTATGGATGGGCCTCTGTTTGGGTCCAATTTAAATTCTGCTCCGGATGGGCCTCTGTTTGGGTCCAATTTAAATTCTGCTCCGGATGGGCTTCTGTTTGGGTCCAATTTATATTCTGCTCCGTATAGGATTAAGTTTGGGTCCAATTTAAATTCTGCTCCGTATGGGATTCTGTTTGGGTCCAATTTAAATTCTGCTATGGATGGGCCTCTGTTTGGGTCCAATTTAAATTCTGCTCCGGATGGGCCTCTGTTTGGGTCCAATTTAAATTCTGCTCCGGATGGGCCTCTGTTTGGGTCCAATTTAAATTCTGCTCCGGATGGGCCTCTGTTTGGGTCCAATTTAAATTCTGCTCCGGATGGGCCTCTGTTTGGGTCCAATTTAAATTCTGCTCCGGATGGTCCTCTGTTTGGGTCCAATTTAAATTCTGCTCCGGATGGGCCTCTGTTTGGGTCCAATTTAAATTCTGCTCCAGATGGGCCTCTGTTTGGGTCCAATTTAAATTCTGCTCCGGATGGGCATCTGTTTGGGTCCAATTTAAATTCTGCTCCGTATGGGATTCTGTTTGGGTCCAATTTAAATTCTGCTCCGTATGGGATTCTGTTTGGGTCCAATTTAAATTCTGCTCCGGATGGGCCTCTGTTTGGGTCCAATTTAAATTCTGCTCCAGATGGGCCTCTGTTTGGGTCCAATTTAAATTCTGCTCCGGATGGGCCTCTGTTTGGGTCCAGTTTAAATTCTGCTCCAGATGGGCCTCTGTTTGGGTCCAGTTTAAATTCTGCTCCGGATGGGCCTCTGTTTGGGTCCAATTTAAATTCTGCTCCGGATGGGCCTCTGTTTGGGTCCAATTTAAATTCTGCTCCGGATGGGCCTCTGTTTGGGTCCAATTTAAATTCTGCTCCAGATGGGCCTCTGTTTGGGTCCAATTTAAATTCTGCTCCAGATGGGCCTCTGTTTGGGTCCAATTTAAATTCTTTTCCGGATGGGCCTCTGTTTGGGTCCAATTTAAATTCTGCTCCGGATGGGCCTCTGTTTGGGTCCAATTTAAATTCTGCTCCGGATGGGCCTCTGTTTGGGTCCAATTTAAATTCTGCTCCGGATGGGCTTCTGTTTGGGTCCAATTTAAATTCTGCTCTGGATGGACCTCTGTTTGGGTCCAATTTAAATTCTGCTCCAGATGGGCCTCTGTTTGGGTCCAATTTAAATTCTTTTCCGGATGGGCCTCTGTTTGGGTCCAATTTAAATTTTGCTCCGGATGGGCCTCTGTTTGAGTCCAATTTAAATTCTGCTCCGGATGGGCCTCTGTTTGGGTCCAATTTAAATTCTGCTCCGGATGGGCCTCTGTTTGGGTCCAATTTAAATTCTGCTCCAGATGGGCCCCTGTTTGGGTCCAATTAAAATTCTGCTCCGGATGGGCCTCTGTTTGGGTCCAATTTAAATTCTGCTCCAGATGGGCCCCTGTTTGGGTCCAATTAAAATTCTGCTCCGGATGGGCCTCTGTTTGGGTCCAATTTAAATTTTGCTCCGGATGGGCCTCTGTTTGAGTCCAATTTAAATTCTGCTCCGGATGGGCCTCTGTTTGGGTCCAATTTAAATTGTGCTCCGGATGGGCCTCTGTTTGGGTCCAATTTAAATTCTGCTCCGGATGGGCCTCTGTTTGGGTCCAATTTAAATTCTGCTCCAGATGGGCCCCTGTTTGGGTCCAATTAAAATTCTGCTCCGGATGGGCCTCTGTTTGGGTCCAATTTAAATTCTGCTCCAGATGGGCCCCTGTTTGGGTCCAATTAAAATTCTGCTCCGGATGGGCCTCTGTTTGGGTCCAATTTAAATTCTGCTCCAGATGGGCCCCTGTTTGGGTCCAATTAAAATTCTGCTCCGGATGGGCCTCTGTTTGGGTCCAATTTAAATTCTGCTCCAGATGGGCCCCTGTTTGGGTCCAATTAAAATTCTGCTCCGGATGGGCCCCTGTTTGGGTCCAATTTAAATTCTTGTCCGGATGGGCCACTGTTTGGGTCTAATTAAAATTCTGCTCCGGATGGGCCCCTGTTTGGGTCCAATTTAAATTCTGCTCCGGATGGGCCACTGTTTGGGTCCAATTTAAATTCTGCTCCGGATGGGCCCCTGTTTGGGTCCAATTTAAATACTGCTCCAGATGGGCCTCTGTTTAGGTCCAATTTAAATTCTGCTCCAGATGGGCCCCTGTTTGGGTCCAATTAAAATTCTGCTCCAGATGGGCCTCTGTTTGGGTCCAATTTAAATTCTGCTCCGGATGGGCCCCTGTTTGGGTCCAATTTAAATTCTGCTCCGGATGGGCCTCTGTTTGGGTCCAATTTAAATTCTGCTCCAGATGGGCCTCTGTTTGGGTCCAATTTAAATTCTGCTCCGGATGGGCCCCTGTTTGGGTCCAATTTAAATTGTGCTCCGGATGGGCCTCTGTTTGGGTCCAATTTAAATTCTGCTCCAGATGGGCCTCTGTTTGGGTCCAATTTAAATTGTGCTCCGGATGGGCCTCTGTTTGGGTCCAATTTAAATTCTGCTCCGGATGGGCCTCTGTTTGGGTCCAGTTTAAATTCTGCTCCGGATGGGCCTCTGTTTGGGTCCAATTTAAATTCTGCTCCAGATGGACTTCTGTTTGGGTCCAATTTAAATTCTGCTCCGGATGGGCCTCTGTTTGGGTCCAGTTTAAATTCTGCTCCGGATGGGCCTCTGTTTGGGTCCAGTTTAAATTCTGCTCCGGATGAGCCTCTGTTTGGGTCCAATTTAAATTCTGCTCCGGATGGGCCTCTGTTTGGAATTTTGGCGTTGGCGCGTCGCGGGGTTCAAGGGCGAGCGCAGGAAAGTGAGTGACACGGTGCAGCAATGAATATAAATTAAATCAGTAAATGTAACGCGCATGTAAATTGATAAGCTCGTCTTTTCATTTGCGTCGGCACCGCCCGGCACCTTCCTGACGGCTCTTACCGCGAACGCTGATGGGCTCCACGGAAAGTAAATGCTACCTTCGCTCCTCTGGTGACATTAATGCATGCTCACTCATGATGAGGGGGGAGGGGGTAAGTACATAGCGCTAAATGGAAGAATTCCTAATTCAGTGTGTTGTGCTCATTTACACGCAGCCCCTAGTGGATCCTGCTGTTATTCAAAGCCCTATAAATTAGGGCAACTAAAGGGTTAATAGGTTAATTAACATATTGCTGCCCTCTAGTGGACTTCTCATTGGAATATATGGAGTATTTTGATGCTAATGACTTCTAGTGGACTATACATAGGAAGATATGGAACGTTACTTGTCACTGCCCTCTAGTGGACTTTTCATAGGAATATATGGAGCATTATTTGTCACTGCCCTCTAGTGGTCTCTTGATAGGAAGATATAAACCATTATTTGTCACTGCCCTCTAGTGGACTCCTCATAGGAAGATATGAAGCATTATTTGTCACTGCCCTCTAGTGGACTCCTCATAGGAAGATATGAAATATTATTTGTCACTGCCCTCTAGTGGACTCTTCATAGGAAGATTTGGAGCATTATTTGCCACTGCCCTCTAGTGGACTCTTCATAGGAAGATATAAAGCATTATTTGTCACTGCCCTCTAGTGGACTCTTCATAGGAAGATATGAAGCATTATTTGTCACTGCCCTCTAGTGGACTCTTCATAGGAAGATATGAAGCATTATTTGTCACTGCCCTCTAGTGAACTCTTCATAGGAAGATATGAAGCATTATTTGTCACTGCCCTCTAGTGGACTCTTCATAGGAAGATATAGAGCATTACTTGTCACTGCCCTCTAGTGGACTCTTCATAGGAAGATATAGAGCATTACTTGTCACTGCCCTCTAGTGAACTCTTCATAGGAAGATATGAAGCATTATTTGTCACTGCCCTCTAGTGGACTCTTCATAGGAAGATATGGAACATTACTTGTCACTGCCCTCTAGTGGACTCTTTATAGGAAGATATGAAGCATTATTCGTCACTGCCCTCTAGTGGACTCTTCATAGGAAGATATGGAACATTACTTGTCACTGCCCTCTAGTGGACTCTTCATAGGAAGATATGGAACATTACTTGTCACTGCCCTCTAGTGGACTCCTCATAGGAAGATATGAAGCATTATTTGTCACTGCCCTCTAGTGGACTCTTCATAGGAAGATATGAAGCATTATTTGTCACTGCCCTCTAGTGGACTCTTCATAGGAAGATATGGAGCATTATTTGTCACTGCCCTCTAGTGGACTCTTCATAGGAATATATGGAGCATTATTTGTCACTGCCCTCTCGTGGACTCTTCATAGGAATATATGGAGCATTATTTGTCACTGCCCTCTAGTGGACTCTTCATAGGAATATATGGAGCATTACTTGTCACTGCCCTCTAGTGGACTCTTCATAGGAATATATGGAGCATTACTTGTCACTGCCCTCTAGTGGACTCTTCATAGGAATATATGGAGCATTATTTGTCACTGTCCTCTAGTGGACTCTTCATAGGAATATATGGAGCATTACTTGTCACTGTCTTCTATTGCAGTGGTTCTCAACCTTTTTACGCCAAGTGCCCCCTAGCGACAAGCAGTTACAACCAAGTACCCCCAAGGAGGAGATCACTTACTAATGTTACCAAAATAAGTAGGTCACAGGTATTGTAGGACTTTTGAAGCAAGAAAGAATATTGTTTTACTATTAAAATGATGTACTAGCACTACAATAACTCCCCCCCCCCCTTGTGGGGGCACCCTTAAACATTGCTGAGTGCCCCCTGGGTACTACAGCTTGAGTAACAGTGCTTTACTGGACTCTTCATGTGAAGATATAGAGCACTATGATGTCACTGCCCTCTAGTGGACTCCTCATAGGAATATATAGAGCATTGCTTGTCACTGCCCTCGTTTTTACAGGAGCCCTAAGGGGCTTAATCCATCGGGGGGCAGCCATTGCTGGGAAATTGAGTACACCCCCCCCAATGGAAGCGGGCAAAAGAACCCTACAATTTAAACAGATAGCACTACACTTCAATAGGTGTCCATACGGTAGGGTTAGTACACTTTTCCTCCAATATTTACCCTTTCTAATCAGACACCTCGTGGATTGAAAGTTTAGCCTCTAACTTTTTTGCAGTTTTCCTTAAACCGGACCCTCACCCTGAATAAGAGCCTATCTTGTATGTTTTCCCCCTGTACCTACAAATTGACCACATTAATCCAGATCCTCACCCTGAAAAAGAGCCTATTTTATATGTTTCCCCCCTGTACATACAGATTGCCCACATTAATCCGGACCTTAACCCTTAATAAGAGCCTATCTTTTATGCCCCCCCCTGTACATACAGATTGCCCACATAAATCTGGACCTTAACCCTGAATAAGAGCCTATCTTTTATGTCCTCCCCCCGTACAAACAGATTGCTCACATTAATCTGGACCCTCACCCTGAATAGGAGCCTATCTTATATATTTCCCCCACCCTGTACATACAGATTGCCCACATTAATCTGGACCTTAACCCTGAATAAGAGCCTATCTTGTATGTTCCCCCCCTGTACAAACAGATTGCTCACATTAATCTGGACCCTCACCCTGAATAAGAGCCTATCTTATATATTTCCCCCACCCTGTACATACAGATTGCTTACATTAATCTGGACCCTCACCCTGAATAAGAGCCTATCTTATATATTTCCCCCACCCTGTACATACAGATTGCTTACATTAATCTGGACCCTCACCCTGAATAAGAGCCTATCTTATATATTTCCCCCACCCTGTACATACAGATTGCCCACATTAATCTGGACCTTAACCCTGAATAAGAGCCTATCTTGTATGTTCCCCCCTGTACAAACAGATTGCTCACATTAATCTGGAACCTCACCCTGAATAAGAGCCTATCTTATATATTTCCCCTACCCTGTACATACAGATTGCCCACATTAATCTGGACCTAAACCCTGAATAAGAGCCTATCTTGTATGTTCCCCCCTGTACAAACAGATTGCTCACATTAATCTGGACCTTCACCCTGAATAAGAGCCTATCTTATATATTTCCCCCACCCTGTACATACAGATTGCTCACATTAATCTGGACCCTCACCCTGAATAAGAGCCTATCTTATATATTTCCCCCACCCTGTACATACAGATTGCCCACATTAATCCGGACCTTCACCCTGAATAAGAGCCTATCTTGTATGTTTCCCCACTGTAGAGATTTCCTACATTAAAAATCATCCTACCTGCACCTAGTGCGTTTTCTGAGCCATTTAACATCCAAGATGGCGGCCCATGTAGTATTAGACTGCCTGCAGACAGGAAGTGTCTTCTGACTGTGCCGCTCTGCATTCTGGGATTCCTGACCCCAGCTCTGCTTTGTCTGAGCAAAGCACAGCTATAACCCCGGCGCTGCACTTTATCCCACTCTCCTCTCCTCAGTATGCTACTAAGGCAAGGTGGCGGCGCCCGTATCCTAGAGTCCTGAATAGGGATGAGCGAATCGATCCGGACGAACCCGGATTCGATCCGAATTTCAGGAAAAATTCGATTCGGATCGAATCCGAATTTCCCCGCGATTCGATCACTCGAAGTTTTCCTTTAACATCCATTCATTTACATTACAGGCATTCTAAGATGGCGGATGGGACATGTCTGGACATGTATCCCGCGCCAGTGCAAGCTGGGGCAGTCACATGCAGCCTATCAGCAGCCAGCAAGCCCGGTGACGTCACATAGCGGTATTTAACGGCGGCCATCTTGCTTTTCCTCATTTCTCTATTGCATTCGTGACAGACAGACAGAACGCTGTGTAGCTGAGGCAGTTAGACAGGCTGGAGACAGGGACAGACAGGGACAGGCTGGAGACAGGCAGGAGACAGGCAGGAGACAGACAGGAGACAGACAGAAAGCCAGGGAAAGGTAGGAAAAACGGAGCTGGCTGACAGGGAGATTTTTTTTTTTTCATTCAGCCTTTGTTAGCGTTTTCAGGCTGCTTATAGTAACTAACTGTGCATATATACTGAACTGATCTTAAGTCTGCTGTGAGGCATCCCATTCTGTGACTAAAGCAGCCTCTGTTTAAGACCATATAAGCATTTGCTCTTATCATATTTGAAATTAGGCCTGATAAAGACACTTTTGCTGGCCAAAGCACTACTGGACCCTGCCAGCTCGATTCCTGCCCGGGGCATCCCATTCTGTGACTACAGCAGCCTCTGTTTAAGACCATATAAGCATTTGCTCTTATCATATTTGAAATTAGCCTGATAAAGACACTTTTGCTGGCCAAAGCACTACTGGACCCTGCCAGCTCGATTCCTGCCCGGGGCATCCCATTCTGTGACTAAAGCAGCCTCTGTTTAAGACCATATAAGCATTTGCTCTTATCATATTTGAAATTAGGCCTGATAAAGACACTTTTGCTGGCCAAAGCACTACTGGACCCTGCCAGCTCGATTCCTGCCCGGGGCATCCCATTCTGTGACTACAGCAGCCTCTGTTTAAGACCATATAAGCATTTGCTCTTATCATATTTGAAATTAGCCTGATAAAGACACTTTTGCTGGCCAAAGCACTACTGGACCCTGCCAGCTCGATTCCTGCCCGGGGCATCCCATTCTGTGACTAAAGCAGCCTCTGTTTAAGACCATATAAGCATTTGCTCTTATCATATTTGAAATTAGCCTGATAAAGACACTTTTGCTGGCCAAAGCCCTACTGGACCCTGCCAGGTCGATTCCTGCCCAGGGCATCCCATTCTGTGACTAAAGCAGCCTCTGTTTAAGACCATATAAGCATTTGCTCTTATCATATTTGAAATTAGGCCTGATAAAGACACTTTTGCTGGCCAAAGCCCTACTGGACCCTGCCAGGTCGATTCCTGCCCAGGGCATCCCATTCTGTGACTAAAGCAGCCTCTGTTTAAGACCATATAAGCATTTGCTCTTATCATATTTGAAATTAGGCCTGATAAAGACACTTTTGCTGGCCAAAGCACTACTGGACCCTGCCAGGTCGATTCCTGCCCAGGGCATCCCATTCTGTGACTAAAGCAGCCTCTGTTTAAGACCATATAAGCATTTGCTCTTATCATATTTGAAATTAGGCCTGATAAAGACACTTTTGCTGGCCAAAGCCCTACTGGACCCTGCCAGGTCGATTCCTGCCCAGGGCATCCCATTCTGTGACTAAAGCAGCCTCTGTTTAAGACCATATAAGCATTTGCTCTTATCATATTTGAAATTAGGCCTGATAAAGACACTTTTGCTGGCCAAAGCACTACTGGACCCTGCCAGCTCGATTCCTGCCCGGGGCATCCCATTCTGTGACTAAAGCAGCCTCTGTTTAAGACCATATAAGCATTTGCTCTTATCATATTTGAAATTAGGCCTGATAAAGACACTTTTGCTGGCCAAAGCCCTACTGGACCCTGCCAGGTCGATTCCTGCCCAGGGCATCCCATTCTGTGACTAAAGCAGCCTCTGTTTAAGACCATATAAGCATTTGCTCTTATCATATTTGAAATTAGGCCTGATAAAGACACTTTTGCTGGCCAAAGCACTACTGGACCCTGCCAGCTCGATTCCTGCCCGGGGCATCCCATTCTGTGACTAAAGCAGCCTCTGTTTAAGACCATATAAGCATTTGCTCTTATCATATTTGAAATTAGGCCTGATAAAGACACTTTTGCTGGCCAAAGCCCTACTGGACCCTGCCAGGTCGATTCCTGCCCAGGGCATCCCATTCTGTGACTAAAGCAGCCTCTGTTTAAGACCATATAAGCATTTGCTCTTATCATATTTGAAATTAGCCTGATAAAGACACTTTTGCTGGCCAAAGCCCTACTGGACCCTGCCAGGTCGATTCCTGCCCAGGGCATCCCATTCTGTGACTAAAGCAGCCTCTGTTTAAGACCATATAAGCATTTGCTCTTATCATATTTGAAATTAGGCCTGATAAAGACACTTTTGCTGGCCAAAGCACTACTGGACCCTGCCAGCTCGATTCCTGCCCGGGGCATCCCATTCTGTGACTAAAGCAGCCTCTGTTTAAGACCATATAAGCATTTGCTCTTATCATATTTATATTATAAGACACTTTTGCTGGGCATAGGCTTACTGCTGCCTGCCAGGTGCACTTCTGTTGAGGCATCCCATTCTGTAACATAGCATACCCCTCTTTATTTACACTAAGCAGCTCTCTTATTTACACTAAGCAGGCCTGTTGGAGGCTGAGTGTTACTGCTCACTTTTGGTGTGCATTATATTCTGTTTTATATAGACCCACTGCTGCCTGGGGGTTCTTAAAATATCACCTACTACCACGCCAGTTAGACTATGTCGGGCAGACAAGTGCCTGGAAGTGAAAAGAGGAGTGGCAGAGGCCAAGATTCCGCAGGCAGAGCTCGCATCAGACTGGGGGCCAGTAGCAGCAGGAGTCACGCTGAGAGACCTAATCTGCCAGTATCTGCTAGCGGTCGGGTCTCCACCAGTAACGCATCTGCCGTGGTAGATTGGCTGACGCGCTCATCAACAACATCATCACAACTTACATCTGAGACCCCCAGTCTAGGGTCGGTAGGTTCCTCTGACACAACCCTGAGTTGGCATGCCCCGAGAGCAGTCCCTGTCCTCCCATTTCCTCTGTCCTACGCCGTTCCCTCCCCCAGCGACGTATCCTATGCTTTGGGTTCAGCTCCACTCTTTAGTGAGGAGGACGATCAGATACAGGAGGACAGTCAGCAGCTACTGCCCAGCCAAGAAATGGAGGTGGCTTCTTTAGCTAGGCAGACAAATAGTGATGTGGACAGTGTCGTGGGTGCTGCGAGCGTTCCAGCTCCTGCGCCAGACACTGTTGACGAATCCACGAACATCAGTGACGTACAGCCACAACCCGGTGATGATGATGATGATGACGATGAAGCCGATCGCACTTGGGAGCCGGGTGATGAAGGGGCTTCATCGTCATCATCAGGAGAAGAGGGGCGCAGGTTGCCCCGGAGTCAGCAGCTGAGGCAGCAAGGTGGTAGCAGTCAGCATGGGGGCACAATTCCAAAGGCTGGAGCCGGCCGGGGTAGAGCACCTGCTGTGCGGCAGTCTACCTTATCGGGAGGTAGTGGAGCAGGGGTTCCTGGAGTTGGCAACAGCAGCAGTGAATCAGTGAGGCCAGGGGGTGGGAAAAGTAGCTACTCGGCAGTGTGGCAGTTTTTCCTGAGGCATCCGCAGGAGGGTAACATGGCCACATGCAAGATATGTAGGCAAAAGGTGAAGCGTGGCCAGGGTCCAAATGTTGGCACCACGGCCCTGCGTCAACATATGATGCGTCACCATAAAACGACCTGGGAGAACCGAGGCTCCCAAGGGGTGGTCCAGTCTGCTTCCTCACCAAGTGAGCTCCCAATTTCTGCCAGCCAAGGCTCCAGCACCTCAGCCGAAGGCAGCTGTGCGTCACACCCATCCTCTGTCGCTCCTGCTCCTCCTCCTCCTCCTCCAAGTCATGCATCCCGCCAGCAATCCATCAGCGAAGCCATGTCCAAGAGACAGCAGTATGCGCCCACTCATCCTACGGCGCAGAAGCTGAATGTGCTCCTGTCCAAGTTGCTGGTGCTGCAGTCGCTCCCTTTTCAGGTGGTGGAATCTGCACCTTTCAGAGAACTGATGGCTTGTGCCGAGCCGAGGTGGAGAGTCCCAAGCCGTCATTTCTTTGCCAAGAAGGCAGTACCAGCGCTGCACACTTTTGTTGAACAGAAGGTGGGCCAGTCCTTGAGCCTGTCGGTGTGTAGCAAAATACATGGCAGCGCCGACATCTGGAGCTGTAACTACGGTCAGGGGCAGTACATGTCGTTTACGGCCCACTGGGTGAATGTGGTCCCTTTGCAGCAGCAACTTGGACAGGTCACGCCGCTTCGGCCTCCGCGCTCTCTGCCCATTGGGCCTGTGACACCGTGCGACTCGGCCTCCTCATCCTCCGCCATCTCCTCACCCTCCACTGTAGGCTCAAGTCTCAGTGCCCCTCCAGTCTACCATGTGTGCAGGGCACGGAGGTGTCACGCAGTGCTTCACATGGTTTGTCTTGGCGAACGGAGTCACACAGGGGAGGAACTGCTTAAATGTATTCATCAGGAAATCCAAACATGGCTTACTCCGAGAAAACTTAAAATGGGAATCATGGTTACCGACAATGGGAAGAACATTTTGTCTGCGCTGCGCCAAGGAAGCCTGACCCATGCCCCCTGCATGGCTCACGTCTTCAATCTGGTTGTCAAGCGGTTTCTGAAGTGTTCCCCCCATCTGCAGGACATCCTAACAACTTCACGGAAACTTTGCATGCACTTCAGCCACTCCTACACCGCCAAACACACCCTTCTTGAGCTACAGCGTCAGAATGGTATCCCCCAACATAGTCTGATTTGCGATGTTTCCACCCGTTGGAATTCCACCCTTCACATGTTGGACCGATTATATGAACAGAGAAAGGCCATCACGGATTTCCTGATGATCCAAGCAGATAGGGGGACTCCCCTGTGTAACTTCAATGTCAACCAGTGGCAGCTCATACGTGACACCTGCCGTTTGCTCAGGCCCTTTGAGGAAGCCACTTTATTTGTCAGTCGGCAGGATTACGGGATGAACGACGTGATTCCACTGCTTCATGTACTACAGCACATGTTGGAAACCATGGCTGGTCAGGGCACTGGAGACATGGCGTTTACATCTTACGGCCACATGAACCCCCTTGGAGCTGAACTGGAGGAGGAGGAGGAGGAAGAGGAGGAGGAGGAGTTGCCCAGCGAAACACAGTTTAGGCTTGGCGAAATGGCTGGTTTATCTAGTCAGCGGACAGGAGAGGAGGAGCAGGAGCAGCCAGAGGAGCTAGAGGTTTTTGAGGAAGGAGAGACAGAGGACCCGGGCACACCGTGGCAGTATGCAGTGGAGATGGAGACAGGTAGTCCATCCGAGTCACTTGCGCAAATGGCACGAAGCATGCTCACGTGCTTGCGTAGTGACCCCAGAATTGTTTCCATCTGTCGGCGGGATGACTTCTGGCTGTCCACCTTATTGGACCCTCGCTTCCGGCACAAAATGGGGGCATTTTTTAAACCCACCGAGAGGGAGGACAAACTCAACTACTACAAAGACATTCTACGTAGGCAGTTGGCCGATGCCTATCTGCGCCATGGTCCATACTCTCGCAGGTCTGACTCGAGGGGACCTCTGCGCTCACCTTCCACTGCCATGGCCGCTGGGGGGGTTGGCAGCAGCAGCAGCAGAAGCTCCATCAGCAGCAGCAGCCTCAGTCTTCAGTCGCTAATGAGTAGCTTTCTACACCCGCATAGTGAGGCTACTCATGAGCAGCAGGAAGACCTGGAGCAGGACCTGAACCAGCAGGTCATGTCATACTTTGACATGACCATGCCAACACACCTTGAGGATCCGCTGGACTTCTGGGCAGCCAAACTTGATTTGTGGCCGCAACTAGCAGAGTTTGCCCTGGAAAAGCTGTCCTGCCCGGCAAGTAGCGTGCCATCTGAGCGGGTGTTTAGTGCGGCGGGGGCCATAGTTACGGCGAGGAGAACTCGTCTGTCAACTAAAAATGTGGAGAGACTCACCTTTGTCAAAATGAATCAGGGATGGATCAGCCAGGATTTCCACCCACCAATGCCTGATGCATGCGACTAGATTCAGCATGGTGCCACGTTTTACACTTTCCAAATGGTGCAAAACATATTTATGTCTTTAGGCCATTTTTTGGGCTCCTGCTGCTGCTACTGTCAACTCCTGCCAACTCCAGGGTGTGATTCATCCAATTTTTGGGCTCCTGAGGCCAACTCCAGTGTATATTTGGGCTCCTGCTGCTGCTGCTGCCAACTTCTGCCAACTCCAGGGTGTGATTCATCCAATTTTTGGGCTCCTGAGGCCAACTCCAGTGTATATTTGGGCTCCTGCTGCTGCTACTGTCAACTCCTGCCAACTCCAGGGTGTGATTCATCCAATTTTTGGGCTCCTGAGGCCAACTCCAGTGTATATTTGGGCTCCTGCTGCTGCTACTGTCAACTCCTGCCAACTCCAGGGTGTGATTCATCCAATTTTTGGGCTCCTGAAGCCAACTCCAGTGTATATTTGGGCTCCTGCTGCTGCTGCTGCCAACTTCTGCCAACTCCAGGGTGTGATTCATCCAATTTTTGGGCTCCTGAAGCCAACTCCAGTGTATATTTGGGCTCCTGCTGCTGCTACTGTCAACTCCTGCCAACTCCAGGGTGTGATTCATCCAATTTTTGGGCTCCTGAAGCCAACTCCAGTGTATATTTGGGCTCCTGCTGCTGCTGCTGTCAACTCCTGCCAACTCCAGGGTGTGATTCATCCAATTTTTGGGCTCCTGAAGCCAACTCCAGTGTATATTTGGGCTCCTGCTGCTGCTGCTGCCAACTTCTGCCAACTCCAGGGTGTGATTCATCCAATTTTTGGGCTCCTGAAGCCAACTCCAGTGTATATTTGGGCTCCTGCTGCTGCTGCTGCCAACTCCTGCCAACTCCAGGGTGTGATTCATCCAATTTTTGGGCTCCTGAGGCCAACTCCAGTGTATATTTGGGCTCCTGCTGCTGCTGCTGCCAACTTCTGCCAACTCCAGGGTGTGATTCATCCAATTTTTGGGCTCCTGAGGCCAACTCCAGTGTATATTTGGGCTCCTGCTGCTGCTACTGTCAACTTCTGCCAACTCCAGGGTGTGATTCATCCAATTTTTGGGCTCCTGAAGCCAACTCCAGTGTATATTTGGGCTCCTGCTGCTGCTACTGTCAACTCCTGCCAACTCCAGGGTGTGATTCATCCAATTTTTGGGCTCCTGAGGCCAACTCCAGTGTATATTTGGGCTCCTGCTGCTGCTACTGTCAACTCCTGCCAACTCCAGGGTGTGATTCATCCAATTTTTGGGCTCCTGAGGCCAACTCCAGTGTATATTTGGGCTCCTGCTGCTGCTACTGTCAACTCCTGCCAACTCCAGGGTGTGATTCATCCAATTTTTGGGCTCCTGAAGCCAACTCCAGTGTATATTTGGGCTCCTGCTGCTGCTGCTGCCAACTTCTGCCAACTCCAGGGTGTGATTCATCCAATTTTTGGGCTCCTGAAGCCAACTCCAGTGTATATTTGGGCTCCTGCTGCTGCTGCTGCCAACTTCTGCCAACTCCAGGGTGTGATTCATCCAATTTTTGGGCTCCTGAGGCCAACTCCAGTGTATATTTGGGCTCCTGCTGCTGCTACTGTCAACTTCTGCCAACTCCAGGGTGTGATTCATCCAATTTTTGGGCTCCTGAAGCCAACTCCAGTGTATATTTGGGCTCCTGCTGCTGCTACTGTCAACTCCTGCCAACTCCAGGGTGTGATTCATCCAATTTTTGGGCTCCTGAGGCCAACTCCAGTGTATATTTGGGCTCCTGCTGCTGCTACTGTCAACTCCTGCCAACTCCAGGGTGTGATTCATCCAATTTTTGGGCTCCTGAAGCCAACTCCAGTGTATATTTGGGCTCCTGCTGCTGCTGCTGCCAACTTCTGCCAACTCCAGGGTGTGATTCATCCAATTTTTGGGCTCCTGAGGCCAACTCCAGTGTATATTTGGGCTCCTGCTGCTGCTACTGTCAACTCCTGCCAACTCCAGGGTGTGATTCATCCAATTTTTGGGCTCCTGAGGCCAACTCCAGTGTATATTTGGGCTCCTGCTGCTGCTACTGTCAACTCCTGCCAACTCCAGGGTGTGATTCATCCAATTTTTGGGCTCCTGAGGCCAACTCCAGTGTATATTTGGGCTCCTGCTGCTGCTACTGTCAACTCCTGCCAACTCCAGGGTGTGATTCATCCAATTTTTGGGCTCCTGAGGCCAACTCCAGTGTATATTTGGGCTCCTGCTGCTGCTACTGTCAACTCCTGCCAACTCCAGGGTGTGATTCATCCAATTTTTGGGCTCCTGAAGCCAACTCCAGTGTATATTTGGGCTCCTGCTGCTGCTGCTGCCAACTTCTGCCAACTCCAGGGTGTGATTCATCCAATTTTTGGGCTCCTGAAGCCAACTCCAGTGTATATTTGGGCTCCTGCTGCTGCTGCTGCCAACTTCTGCCAACTCCAGGGTGTGATTCATCCAATTTTTGGGCTCCTGAGGCCAACTCCAGTGTATATTTGGGCTCCTGCTGCTGCTACTGTCAACTTCTGCCAACTCCAGGGTGTGATTCATCCAATTTTTGGGCTCCTGAAGCCAACTCCAGTGTATATTTGGGCTCCTGCTGCTGCTACTGTCAACTCCTGCCAACTCCAGGGTGTGATTCATCCAATTTTTGGGCTCCTGAGGCCAACTCCAGTGTATATTTGGGCTCCTGCTGCTGCTACTGTCAACTCCTGCCAACTCCAGGGTGTGATTCATCCAATTTTTGGGCTCCTGAAGCCAACTCCAGTGTATATTTGGGCTCCTGCTGCTGCTGCTGCCAACTTCTGCCAACTCCAGGGTGTGATTCATCCAATTTTTGGGCTCCTGAGGCCAACTCCAGTGTATATTTGGGCTCCTGCTGCTGCTACTGTCAACTCCTGCCAACTCCAGGGTGTGATTCATCCAATTTTTGGGCTCCTGAGGCCAACTCCAGTGTATATTTGGGCTCCTGCTGCTGCTACTGTCAACTCCTGCCAACTCCAGGGTGTGATTCATCCAATTTTTGGGCTCCTGAGGCCAACTCCAGTGTATATTTGGGCTCCTGCTGCTGCTACTGTCAACTCCTGCCAACTCCAGGGTGTGATTCATCCAATTTTTGGGCTCCTGAAGCCAACTCCAGTGTATATTTGGGCTCCTGCTGCTGCTACTGTCAACTCCTGCCAACTCCAGGGTGTGATTCATCCAATTTTTGGGCTCCTGAAGCCAACTCCAGTGTATATTTGGGCTCCTGCTGCTGCTGCTGCCAACTTCTGCCAACTCCAGGGTGTGATTCATCCAATTTTTGGGCTCCTGAGGCCAACTCCAGTGTATATTTGGGCTCCTGCTGCTGCTACTGTCAACTCCTGCCAACTCCAGGGTGTGATTCATCCAATTTTTGGGCTCCTGAAGCCAACTCCAGTGTATATTTGGGCTCCTGCTGCTGCTGCTGTCAACTCCTGCCAACTCCAGGGTGTGATTCATCCAATTTTTGGGCTCCTGAAGCCAACTCCAGTGTATATTTGGGCTCCTGCTGCTGCTGCTGCCAACTCCTGCCAACTCCAGGGTGTGATTCATCCAATTTTTGGGCTCCTGAAGCCAACTCCAGTGTATATTTGGGCTCCTGCTGCTGCTGCTGCCAACTCCTGCCAACTCCAGGGTGTGATTCATCCAATTTTTGGGCTCCTGAGGCCAACTCCAGTGTATATTTGGGCTCCTTCTGCCCCTCATAGTGATGCCACTTCAACTCTCTGCAATTGTGCCGCTCTGCGATTCTATTAGCGATGCCTCTGATCTGCATGTGATATTTCTTTAAAGTATTATTTAACTAACCCAGCTCGCATCCTGTGCGTGTTACAGCAAGGCTGAATGGTTTACAACCCTATTGAGGCTGTAGGAGGCTCAGAAATAGCCGTTTTTAATAGCGATTCGTCGCGAATTTATTCGGGTCGAAACGATTTTTGTCGGAAAATTCGGCGAATCAGTCGAATCGAATTTTTCAAAAGTTCGCTCATCTCTAGTCCTGAACAGAGTTGCAGCCCAGTGGGGGAAAGAATAATAAGTAAGTGACTAAAAACATAAAAATATATTAACTTTAGATGCTGGGGAATCGTTTTTTAAGGGTTTGGGTTTTTCAATAAATCCTGGTGAAGGTCCGGTTTAAGGGCTTCAGTAAAGTGTGATAGAATGGCAGGCGGTAGAAGCGCGTCACAAGATCCGTTGGGCGTTGTGCCGGTTGCGGGAGAGCGGCGCGGCCTGACCTCGGCGCACCTCGCATTAATTGACGGTAAAAAGCCGTCGGACTCGCTAATCTGTCAATATAAATTCCAGGGGAAGCCTCGTAATCGTCTCTCATTCTGGAAGCTTTTCAAACAAATCTCCCGAGCTTCCAACCCGGCGACCTCGGATGACGGAATCTCATATGTGGCTCTGACGGATAAATATTACTCATCGCAAGTATTTTCCTGCTCCTCCAAAGCTCTCATTTGATTGGCTGTGGGGGCGGCGCGCTACCTAGAGATGGCCATAGACGATGATATGGTGAGGACAGATAAATACACAGGTGGGGGTGCCCCAACCCCCAAACCAAAGCCCTAACCAGAGACGAGGAGGCCAATTCATTAATAGCGGCAGGTAGCGACAGTTGAGCGACTGTAGCGGCATTTTCAGAGCGCCCGCTAGTAGTCGCTGTGCTTGGCCGTTGTTCGGTTGTTGATAGCGACTCACTCGGTTTGCCGTAATGTTGAATATTGGGTGAGGAGTCGCTATTTGACAGGTTCCGCGATGTATGGGTGCGCATGATAGCGACTGGTCAGAGCGACCGGCTTCCACCATATTCATTAAAAAATCACGCTCAAAAAATTCTCGCGCTGTAAAATGCATGTTTAAACCCCAGAGCGCTGGCGGCGATGTGTTAAAAGTAGTTTTTTAACCCCCAAACCACCATATTTTTGGAAACCAAAAAAAAAAATGTTTTTTAAATAATTTAGTAATATGAATACATTAATATCAGACCTGTAATATCAATTCTGCACAATTTTTATTTTAATTTATATCTAAAATGGCAGAAGTGGTCACAGAATTTTTCACATTAAAAAAAAAAAAAAAAAATTAATAACAATTAATTATGAATATTTAAAGATTGTTCCATTGAAATGCATTGGAGAGCGCCAGGTAGCGAGAGGTCATACCTGTCGCTGTTCAAGGTCGGACGCTGGCGCTGTGGGCTGAGGCTGGAATAATGATGAATGAGTCGCTATATGGCGCTATCTCAGTCGCTAAGCAGGATTGGCTTGATAAATGTGTGATTGTGGTGGGGAGCCGGCGTTCTCGTGGCGGGGCCCGTCATTACCGGCCGCTCACCAGTCACTACCTGTCGCTATTCCTTCATAAATAAGGGGCTTAGATTAGCGCTCACTAATTAGAGTTCAAGTGTATTTATTAAAGTATTATAATTACATGACGATGTAAGAGCGTACTGTGACTTGATGAAGTGACCTGACGTCACGAAACGCGTTGCTTTTCCTTGGGGGGACACAGTGGCTGCCAGTGATTCACATTTTGGATATGGATATGTAAGCTTACTTTTGCACTGATGGAGTATTATTCTATTGAGTATTTATGCACTTTGGAGGCACTTGACGCTTTATTTATTGTTGTAATTTATTTAAATATACCTTTATGAACATTATATCAGTTGGCTTCACTGTAAAATAGCATCCCCCCCCCCCCCCTTGGCAGACTATGGGGGTTATTTAAGAAGGGATAGCGTCAGGTAGCGCCTTGTTAATGAGAGGTAGCGACAGGTAGCGACAGGTGAACGCCGGACACAGCAGCAATTACACATTTATCAAGCAGAATCTGTTGAGTGACTGGGATAGCACCATGTAGCGTCCGATTCATCATTATCCCAGCCTCAGCTTACAGCGCCGGCGTTCAGCCTTGCAGAGCGACACGTCTTACCTCTCGCTACCTGTCGCTCTCCCATACATTTCTATGGATGTTCTTTAACTTTTCTTTAAACAGGGGGTTTTTTATTCTTTTTTTTTTTTTTTTTATTCTCAAATAATGTTGGGATCTCTCCTGGCCTTGAAAAAGCCATTTTTTCAAATGTTTATCATTTTTTATATATTATGCAGAATTGATATTACAGGTTTGGCATTAAAGTGTTCATGTTACAATGTTGTTACAATGTAATTCCATATGTTTTCGCTTTGTTACTAGTGGATAGATGCTGAAAACAGACTTTAATCACACAGCCTCCTGCGCTCTGGGCTTCAGAGAAGTATTTTTCAGCACCTGAGTTTTGTTAGGATGATTTTTTTAATGAATATGTTGTGAGTCGGTCGCACTGACCAGTCGCTAACATGCGCTCCCATACAGCGCTGTACTGGTCAAATAGTGACTCCTCACAATGTATTCATCATTACTGCACAGCGACTGAGTAGCTAAGAACTAGCGACCCACGGCCGAGCACAGCACCTGTAATAATACATGTGACGCTACATGGCACTGTTAGAGGCGCTATACACTGACCTGCCTGTAATAATACATGTGACACTACATGACGCTGTTAGAGGCGCTATACACTGACCTGCCTGTAATAATACATGTGACGCTACATGACGCTGTTAGAGGCGCTATATACTGACCTGCCTGTAATAATACATGTGACACTACATGGCGCTGTTAGAGGCGCTATACACTGACCTGCCTGTAATAATACATGTGACACTACATGACGCTGTTAGAGGTGCTATACACTGACCTGCCTGTAATAATACATGTGACACTACATGACGCTGTTAGAGGCGCTATACACTGACCTGCCTGTAATAATACATGTGACACTACATGGCGCTGTTAGAGGCGCTATACACTGACCTGCCTGTAATAATACATGTGACGCTACATGACGCTGTTAGAGGCGCTATACACTGACCTGCCTGTAATAATACATGTGACACTACATGACGCTGTTAGAGGCGCTATACACTGACCTGCCTGTAATAATACATGTGACACTACATGGCGCTGTTAGAGGCGCTATACACTGAGCTGTCTGTAATAATACATGTGACGCTACATGACGCTGTTAGAGGCGCTATACACTGACCTGCCTGTAATAATACATGTGACGCTACATGATGCTGTTAGAGGCGCTATACACTGACCTGCCTGTAATAATACATGTGACACTACATGGCGCTGTTAGAGGCGCTATACACTGACCTGCCTGTAATAATACATGTGACACTACATGGCGCTGTTAGAGGCGCTATACACTGACCTGCCTGTAATAATACATGTGACACTACATGACGCTGTTAGAGGTGCTATACACTGACCTGCCTGTAATAATACATGTGACACTACATGACGCTGTTAGAGGCGCTATACACTGACCTGCCTGTAATAATACATGTGACACTACATGGCGCTGTTAGAGGTGCTATACACTGACCTGCCTGTAATAATACATGTGACACTACATGGCGCTGTTAGAGGCGCTATACACTGACCTGCCTGTAATAATACATGTGACGCTACATGACGCTGTTAGAGGCGCTATACACTGACCTGCCTGTAATAATACATGTGACACTACATGGCGCTGTTAGAGGCGCTATACACTGACCTGCCTGTAATAATACATGTGACGCTACATGACGCTGTTAGAGGCGCTATACACTGACCTGCCTGTAATAATACATGTGACGCTACATGACGCTGTTAGAGGCGCTATACACTGACCTGCCTGTAATAATACATGTGACACTACATGGCGCTGTTAGAGGCGCTATACACTGACCTGCCTGTAATAATACATGTGACGCTACATGGCGCTGTTAGAGGTGCTATACACTGACCTGCCTGTAATAATACATGTGACGCTACATGGCGCTGTTAGAGGCGCTATACACTGACCTGCCTGTAATAATACATGTGACACTACATGGCGCTGTTAGAGGTGCTATACACTGACCTGCCTGTAATAATACATGTGACACTACATGGCGCTGTTAGAGGCTCTATACACTGACCTGCCTGTAATAATACATGTGACGCTACATGGCGCTGTTAGAGGCGCTATACACTGACCTGCCTGTAATAATACATGTGACACTACATGGCGCTGTTAGAGGCTCTATACACTGACCTGCCTGTAATAATACATGTAACGCTACATGGCGCTGTTAGAGGCGCTATACACTGACCTGCCTGTAATAATACATGTGACACTACATGGCGCTGTTAGAGGTGCTATACACTGACCTGCCTGTAATAATACATGTGACGCTACATGGCGCTGTTAGAGGTGCTATACACTGACCTGCCTGTAATAATACATGTGACGCTACATGGCGCTGTTAGAGGCGCTATACACTGACCTGCCTGAAATAATACATGTGACGCTACATGGCGCTGTTAGAGGTGCTATACACTGACCTGCCTGTAATAATACATGTGACGCTACATGGCGCTGTTAGAGGTGCTATACACTGACCTGCCTGTAATAATACATGTGACGCTACATGACGCTGTTAGAGGCGCTATACACTGACCTGCCTGTAATAATACATGTGACACTACATGACGCTGTTAGAGGCGCTATACACTGACCTGCCTGTAATAATACATGTGACACTACATGGCGCTGTTAGAGGCGCTATACACTGACCTGCCTGTAATAATACATGTGACACTACATGGCGCTGTTAGAGGCTCTATACACTGACCTGCCTGTAATAATACATGTGACACTACATGGCGCTGTTAGAGGCGCTATACACTGAGCTGCCTGTAATAATACATGTGACGCTACATGGCGCTGTTAGAGGTGCTATACACTGAGCTGCCTGTAATAATACATGTGACGCTACATGGCGCTGTTAGAGGCGCTATACACTGACCTGCCTGTAATAATACATGTGACACTACATGACGCTGTTAGAGGCGCTATACACTGAGCCGCCTGTAATAATACATGTGACGCTACATGACGCTGGTAGAGGCGCTATACACTGACCTGCCTGTAATAATACATGTGACGCTACATGGCGCTGTTAGAGGTGCTATACACTGACCTGCCTGTAATAATACATGTGACGCTACATGGCGCTGTTAGAGGTGCTATACACTGACCTGCCTGTAATAATACATGTGACACTACATGACGCTGTTAGAGGTGCTATACACTGACCTGCCTGTAATAATACATGTGACGCTACATGGCGCTGTTAGAGGTGCTATACACTGACCTGCCTGTAATAATATATGTGACGCTACATGGCGCTGTTAGAGGTGCTATACACTGACCTGCCTGTAATAATACATGTGACGCTACATGGCGCTGTTAGAGGCGCTATACACTGACCTGCCTGTAATAATACATGTGACGCTACATGACGCTGTTAGAGGCGCTATACACTGACCTGCCTGTAATAATACATGTGACGCTACATGACGCTGTTAGAGGCGCTATACTCTGACCTGCCTGTAATAATACATGTGACGCTACATGACGCTGTTAGAGGCGCTATACACTGACCTGCCTGTAATAATACATGTGACGCTACATGGCGCTGTTAGAGGCGCTATACACTGACCTGCCTGTAATATACATGTGACGCTACATGGCGCTGTTAGAGTCGCTCACCAGATTCACTTTCATAAATGTGGTTTTGCGTACAGCACCCGGCGTTCACCAGACACTGCCTGACGCTACGAGGCGCTACCTGGCGCTATCCGTTCATGAATAACCCCCATTGTATGTCCTCTCCTGCCCGGCAATCAAACACTTTTATTGTGCTTATTTATTATTTTTTTTTTTATGCAGAGTTGTATGTTGTGGTCGGCCATTGCAGTGTCGGTGTCTCAGTGTTACACAATGTCATTCCATGTATTTTCGCTCTGGTGCTGGTGGATATTTGTTGAGAAACAGACTTTTTGCACATAGTTTCTGGCGCCTGACGCTACAGAGCCCAGTTTTAGAGCGCCAACGCTGTGTGTGTGTAGTTTTTTCTAAAATATGGGCTTCAGCGCCGAGTGCCGGACGCACTTAACTGGCGCTACAGCGTTGTCCTGTTGTTAGATGTAGTGTAGTCTTGGGCGCTTTGACCTCGGGACACCACCTAGAGTTCGCGATTGGCTCGGCAGTAAATCAGGGAGAAGCTTCTACAGCGCCCCCTACAGACATCACATTTATCAAGGCTGTAAAGGATAGTACAGCGTCACTTGTCCGCCTGCTACGCTAGGTCACAGCACCCGACACCCACTTGCAGTGGACGGTCTAAGCGCTGCTACATAGACGCTCAAATGGCGATATGTGGTGCTACTCCTAAAATGGACCAAACCCACACTTTTTACTTGCATCCCCCCACAAATTGTAACTTTTACCTATTTTTACTGCTCCTGCTTCACTCTGATCCCAGATAATGGCGCCTGTTTTAGCTGTAAAGCTCCGCCTCCTCCATTCATTGCCATTGTTGTCTGTTACAATGATGTCATTGCCGCACTTATGAGTAATAACCAGAGAGAGAAAAAGAGCAAAAAAAATGTTTGTTTGATAAGCAAAAAATATCCATTTCTAGTTCGACACCTTAAAGTGGCCCAACATCCAGGGGGGATCTATCTATAAGATTCCCGAGCCGATCAGATCCCTCCCCGCGGGGCATCCGAAATCGGGAAACCCCCCAGGACGCCCAGAAACCTTACCTTATCCCCATTCCAACGGCGCATGTGTGGGCCGCGGCCGCATCTCGCGCTTCCCTCTAGCAGGGCGGCCGTCTGTGAATGGCCGGCGTGGGCACGCTCCCTGTTAGAAGGAAGCGCTAGACGCGGCCTCCAGCGTGCTCAGAGCCGCTGTGGTTGTCCGTCGCTTGTCCGTACATACCACTGCGGCTCTGAGCGCTCTGATTGGACGAGCGCTCGTGTAGGAGCAGGGTGAGGTGAGTTATTTAGGACGATCGGGGGGGTTTCACGCAGCGGGGTGCCTGCAGAAGTGGACCAAAACCCAGGATAGTGAAAATCCTGGGTGTTGGTCCACTTTAAGAAGAGAATATCGGCGGGCGCTTTGGCCAAATGCATTTTACAAGTTCAGTGGGTTTTGGTCCGCTTTAAATTAGCATCCCCATCCCACCTGATATGCCGCTATCTTCTCAAAAGGCCGTCATAAAATGAATTGATTTCCTGGATGGGGGGAAATCGGTCCCTTGATTCCACAGATGGCTGAGGTCGTGAAACGCCGGACTCGCAACACCTCCGCAGGGGGCCTCTGCTTCAAAAGAATCCCTACTACACTTCTCACATGTGACTGGGAAATGAGCCCGAAGGTGCGAAACCCAGACCCACCCCCTCCTGAGGGTCCGTTTTAGCCACACAGTTCAAAGCAGAAACTTACCCCTCGATTCAAAGAGCAAAAGTTAAGTGATTTCGTATCGAGAATCGTAAGTTTGGGTGGGTGTTTGTCATTTTTTCTGGTTTTTTTGGCCATTTCGTATTCGCACGATCGTTCGCGCATAGACGTATATGAACATACGCATTTCGTACGAGAATCGTATAATTTGCGTTAGTTCGTGTGTTTTTCCCGTCCAAATCGTATTATTTGCGTCCGATCCTATTTTTTACGTCCTTCACATGGGCTTGCGCCCAATTCAGAGAGGTGATTGCTAATTGTTTTGAAGCCCATTAAAGAGCTGCTTTACGAAATGTTTGCCGGCAGCTATTTGGCCTCGGGAGTAGGATGGAGCGGAGCGAGTTTGTGGCACATCAAGGGCTTATGCTTTTTGGCATTGAGTTGATCGAGATGTCTGAGAGCAGATTGCCCCTGCGTCGTCGCATGAACATCGATAGCATGAATGATGTTGAGCTGTTCGAGCTGACCAGGCTTAATCGCGCTTCCCTCCATAAATTATATAGTGAGCTGCGGCCATGGTTAGCCCGCACCACAAGGAAGGGGCAAGCAATTTCAGGTATGACCAAGATGCTTGGCTGCCTGCAATTTTTGGCGAACGGCTCGTTCCAGAGGCTGGGTGCCCTCTCCGTGGGGATGTCACAGCCTACGCTGAGCCGCGCACTATCTAAATTTTTGGAAGGCATGGCTGCCATAACTCAAAAATATATTTATTTTCCTGATGATATGGCAGCCAGAAACGCCATTAAGCTTGGGTTTTATAATGTGGCCGACATGCCCAACGTTATTGGTGCAATTGACTGCACACATGTGGCACTCGTACCTAGGGCAGCCGACGAGTATATATATAGGTATTGAGATTGGTTATTATGTTGCCCAACGTGTCATGTAACCTGTTTTCCTTTGCGCCAGCATATTTGTTTATCCCTCATTTGTGTAGCTGCTTTATCTCGGCTTTTCATTAGTCTTTCCCAATAGAGTGCAGACATGTTTTGTGGTTAATTTATTAGTTTGGGTCAAATATCAATTACCCTTTTTGTATGTTTTTGCCTTAAGGAATCGTAAAATGGGACACTCACTTAATGTCCAGGCCGTGGTTGGTCCGGATATGCGGTTTATGAGTGTCCTTGCCGGCTACCCCGGATCGTCCCACGACTCCTATATCCTCCGGCGATCTGGGTTGTTTCGGAGATTTGAGGCAGGTGAATTTTCGGGGGCATGGCTGCTTGGTAAGTGTGTCCTATTTGTGTGTTATTAAATGTGGCATTAATCTTGTATTTGTTGATATGTTTTTTAAGGATAAATTTACAGAAGCGTACAACTGCATTTTTCTTGGCTCATATATTAGGAACTTACCCTAAAAATCCTTGTCTCGCTGTGGCCTTCAGAATGTTTTCCCTTTAGTTAGGATGTCTGTAAGTTCCTTGTGCCTAAATATATTGGTTTGGAGTTTATACCCAAGGATCTTTGACCTTTGGCTCCTTTGGGACTATTGGTCTTTAAATGTCAAAGTGGACTTAAACTGCATACATTGTAGTTTCCAGAGAAATGTGGATAGGGATCTTTGACCTTTGGCTCCTTTGGGACTATTGGTCGTTAAATGTCAAAGTGGACTTAAACTGCATACATTGTAGTTTCCAGAGAAATGTGGATAGGCCCTCCGCAGCATCCTAATTGTAACATGTCTGAAAACTACAAATATATGTAAAATACAAATACCCTTGGCCGTGCAGATGTTTGTTAATTAATTGGTATATAGAAGTGCCATTTTTATTTAGGTGATACCTTAGTGCAATTTTTGTGGGCCCTAATGTGCCCTGTATTTTTTTGGGAACACTTTACCTTACATCATTATGATATCTGTGAAATTTTTGGTGTTGGTTGTGTTGCCTTTTTAATTTTGATTACATTTCATTGTCTGTTTAAGGTGATTCCGGGTACCCACTTCTACCCTGGCTCATGACGCCTGTGCTGCGGCCCCAGGATGCCTCTCAGGAAGCGTATAACCGTGCGCATCGCAAGACCCGGGCTGTTGTGGAGAGGGCCTTTGGTCTGCTGAAGACACGTTTTCGTTGCCTTGACCATACTGGGGGGGCCCTGCAATATGATCCCAAGAAAGTGATCGACATTATAATGGCATGTGCTGTTTTGCACAATTTTGCCATCATGGAACGTGTCCCACGTTATGTGGACAGCCTGCCCTCTTCAGCCGTCGAGGATGAAGCCGAGAATTTTGAGGGGCCCCCCAGTGAGTCTGGCCAATCTGTTCGAGCCAACCTGATCAGCCAGCATTTTAGTTAACTTTTTTCCCTGTCTCACCATTCTGTATGTCTGTGTTATCCTTTTGGAAACATATGTTGTTTTGCCCTAATGT
This sequence comes from Gastrophryne carolinensis, assembly GCA_027917425.1. Lineage (NCBI taxonomy): Eukaryota > Metazoa > Chordata > Amphibia > Anura > Microhylidae > Gastrophryne > Gastrophryne carolinensis. Next base: position 8,581,337 of record CM051242.1, read on the forward strand.
GGCATTACCTCTAAGTAAAACATTTCGACCTTAATTGTTGCCTAATGTATTTCATGTAGTTTCCTTAGCTTTCGCTGTGCATTGTTACACCTCTTCCAACCAAAATTATCTGGTTTAGCCCAAGCTGTTAAAAAAGTCTTCCCACTAAAAACGCCACAAGTATTGGAAGTGAAATTTTTGTTTTACTTAGCAAATGAAAAATTATAGTGGTTAACAGAAATCAGTCCACATACATCTGTGGTAACAAATGGATAACATTAAAAAAAACATCGAGCACATCTACACCTGGAAGTTAGTGGCACAACCAAACAAGGACACCCAGTCCAAAGGCCAGCCTAGTCCAGTCATTAATATTGCCTGTGCCCAGGGATATTTGGGCATGGCCATAATGTCACACAAACATGTCTGCAAACAGGAGGAGCACCAACCAAATACATAGGTAAAGCCATAAGTGGCCAGATAAACTCCACATAGACCTATGGCATTGGCTAGTGGCCTTAAGCATTACTCTAAGGAGCTATATGGGAGCAAATACAAAACACAACCTGCCAGAGCAACACAAAATGGATTGTTTGAAACCTCAAAGGACAAGTAAATACAGTGGGGGTTAAGAGAAAAGATGTCCCACACACCCATGGCTTAATAGGGTGGCTGCCCATAATACCCAGGTGGAGGTCCAGGTGGAGGTCCATGGGAATGGGACCTAGCCTGGGCCATGGCAGCATTGTGAATTTGAAACTGCTCCACAATGTTTCTCTGCATATTGGTCATCTCAGCCATGGCTGACTGGATGCCATTACTTGCATTGGCCACGTTGCTGTTGAGGGTACGCAACTCCGCGAGGATGCCCTGTAGACTGGTATGGATGTTCACCATGTCGGCATGCCTTTGCTCACGCTCTGTAACGAGCTGGGCGTCATAAGAGTCCCTTTGTTGGGTCCATAATTGAAGCAGGGCACTCTGCCTCCCCTGGGAAATTGTGGGGCGGCGTAATGGCGTCCGCCGCACAATTACCCTGGCTCTTGGGCGTGCCCTGCCGCGTGGTGTCGTACCCTCAACAGCAACCGGCCTGCTTTGCAAATCCTCAGCAGCAGAGTGAACACTGGGGACTGTAGTGTCAGTCTCCCCATGTGCAAGCACAATGGATGGAGATTCACTCTGCTGCTGAGGATTGGCCAGAGAAACATTATCGAGCAGTTCCAAATTGGGACCCAGGGGGAGTTCATCCGACGTGCCCTGTACGGAGACATCATCATCTTCCTCCATGTCCTGGATCTCTTCCATGAGTGTGCGGGTCTGTAGGGACATATCAAAAAAAAAAAGGCTAAGTTTGCGTCCCAATTTAGGATTTCAACAGTTTAACACATTCTTAAGCACTTGTTAGTATTTATGCTACTAAATTAACTTACCGAAAATCTCTGATCTGGGCTCCGATGCTGTACGGACCTGGTAGGCATAACCAAACTGGGGGGTGAGTTTACCCTTGCTGAGGGATCATGCTGGGCTGAAGAAGAGAAAAAAATACCACGTAAACACACACACATAACCTTTTTTTTGATAGGTAATCAAATATAGCTCTATTTGTAATATTATTCAACTCTAGAGCAATGGTGACCTTTGTTCAAACCCACGCAAGTTTACATAGGTGCAATGGCTCGGACAAACTGCTAAGTGACCTCAGTTCTAAGTCATGAAGTGTACCCAGTCAGCATCCAACTTTCAAGGCACATTTTTGGATTTAGCCTACCATTCGCTAGGTCCGGGATACTCAAACAATTGTTTGAAACGCCCATTTAAAGGTATGTGGTGAGAGGTGAATGTCTGGCCATGGTGCTGACGCAGGGGGTGTCTAGTTAAAAATAAAGACACTGGTGGAGGGGCTGGAGATTTCTAAGTGCCAACTAATAAAGGCTGCTTGCCCTTGCTGGGCTGGATGGGCCAGAGCTGAGGGGACAGGGATTGGATGTCTAAAGGGGGGAGTTAACGTATTGATGGTGATGGGATGGATGGAGCCAATCTGTTACAAATGTATGGGGCTTATGTGGGGGGGGGGCATGGGGGGACTGTGGCACATGGGCCAGAGCAGGGGCAGCGGGACACGATTGTGGCCAGTGAAAATTTAAATAAGTTACTGTGTACCTTGCAATGCCACTTCCTGGGCAGTACTTCATATTGCAATGCTATGTTTCACGGAGCCATGACATTGGGCAGGAGACCAACCACTACATGGCCGATCAAGGGGGCAGCTCTGAGCACGTCAACACAGAAGTAACTGAGTGCAGGGCTGTCTGGGCAGGGGTCCTTGAATGTGGTTGCAAGGTCCGCATTGGGACCCCGGGCCGCCATTTGAGTCTCGCTGCTCTTGGTCACATATGTTTGTGGGTGGCTAATTAAATTGTTAACTCAAACACAACTCACACAAGCAAAAGGCAACCCATACATAATGATGTGTGTTTTGTGATTGATTCAAAATTTCTCACTTATCTTGCGAAACTTCATGACTTTAACAATACAATTGGACATTTGAACTTTGCCATAATGGCTGTGGGCCTAAATGTGTGATTCCCAGGGCCAAAAAGAGGACACAAACAGCCACAGTAGTGCGAGGCCAAGCAAGGCAAACCATAGGGGCATCCCGTTAGCTTGTTACTAGTGAACTGTAGATTATTTCGCAAACAGGCAAACATGCAGATTTAAGAGTACTCACCGTGGGTACGGGTCGGTGAGTCTGTGTCCCTTAGACCAGCATGTCCACCGACCGCGACCGGATGGAGAAGTCCAAGCACAATCTCCTCAGCAGGGGTAAACTCCAATTTAGATGGAAAGCCACCGCCAGTTTTCATGCTGAAAAGAGAAAAGCGTTTGGTCGTCAGAAAAGGTGCATACAGTACATCCCAAACATTAGATTTAGCGTAAACATTTAGTTACCTGTAATTATGCCTTTTAATTTCTTTTTGCCGTACAGCATACTTCAGATCAGAGATTTTCTTCTGAATTTGGGACACATCTTTCCTCTCTTCCCCCGCTGCATTTACTTGTCGGAGGATGGTTTCAAACAATTCCATCTTGCGCTGCTTGGTGGTGTGTTTGGATTTGCTCCCATATAGCTCGTCATAGTATAATGTAAGGCCACTAGCCAATGCCATATTTTGGTCATGGGAGAATCTCCCACTCAACTGGCCGCGGCGCAATGTGCGGCCAGATGGTTGGCTTGGCTGCTCCTCCATGTGTGCAGACACATGTGGTGACATTATGGCCTGGGGCTGGGTAGGGGAATGGCCGGATTGGTGGCTTCCCAATGACTGGACTGGACTGGCCAAGGGACTGGGTGTTCTTGCGTGGCTGGCCACCGAACTTCCAGGTGTAGATGTGGTCATGGGGGCAATTCGGGGCCCTCTTGGGGGGCTAGGTTCCCGGCTGGTGCCAGGTCGGGGGCTTCTGGCCCTGGATTGGGTTCGTCTGGGCCTGTAGGGGCTTCTGGCCCTGGATGGGGTTCTTCTGGGCCTGTCGGGGCTTCTGGCCCTGGATGGGGTTCTTCTGGGCCTGTCGGGGCTTCTGGCCCTGGATGGGGTTCGTCTGGGCCTGTCGGGGCTTCTGGCCCTGGATTGGGTTCGTCTGGGCCTGTAGGGGCTTCTGGCCCTGGATGGGGTTCTTCTGGGCCTGTCGGGGCTTCTGGCCCTGGATGGGGTTCTTCTGGGCCTGTAGGGGCTTCTGGCCCTGGATGGGGTTCGTCTGGGCCTGTAGGGGCTTCTGGCCCTGGATGGGGTTCGTCTGGGCCTGTCGGGGCTTCTGGCCCTGGATGGGGTTCGTCTGGGCCTGTCGGGGCTTCTGGCCCTGGTTTGTGATCTGCGGGCCCTGTAGGGGCTTCTGGCCCTGGATGGGGTTCGTCTGGGCCTGTCGGGGCTTCTGGCCCTGGATGGGGTTCTTCTGGGCCTGTCGGGGCTTCTGGCCCTGGTTTGTGATCTGCGGGCCCTGTAGGGGCTTCTGGCCCTGGATTGGGTTCGTCTGGGCCTGTAGGGGCTTCTGGCCCTGGTTTGTGATCTGCGGCCTCTGGATGGGCTTCGGGGCCTGGATGGGGTTCGGGCCCTGGATGGGGTTCGGGCCCTGTCTGGGCTTCGTGCCCTGGATTGTGTTCTTCGCCCTCTGGCTGTACTTCGGGCCCTGGATGGGGTTCGGGCCCTGCTGCGGGGCATGGGTTTCCGAACTGCCCTACTTGAAGGCATGGCCGGTGTGGGCTCACTGGTGCTGCCTGTTCTGGGGGCAGAGGTGGTGGCTGCTGCAGTTGCCAGCTTTTTGGCTGCAGGAGGGGCACGAGGCTTGGGGCCCCTTTTTTGGCTACCTGAGGGTCCAGGGTCCCTTGGTGGGGCCGAGGTGGGAGTCTTGGATCTCAGTTTTCGGCCAGCTTGCTGGGACCTTGTGGTGGGGCCCTCCGCGGTCTTGCTTGCCTGTGGTCGTTTGCTGATCGCCTTTTTTGGTGCCATCGTACAGAAATGCTCAAAGAGAATGAGCTTGGGGGGAAGGGACCTTTAAATAATGAGCCCAGCGTGTGACGCCTATGCGCACGACTACGCGCTCGTACGAACGTACGTTCGAGCGGAACCAGGAAACCGCTGGGGTTTCACTTATCTGCTGCCTGGAAGAAGACTAAAGATGGCGCCCACTATCTTCACCCGTCAACAGGAAGAGATCCTCATGCTGGTAAGTGGCTGCCTGTGCATTTTAATAGAATAGTCAATGATGGCCTAAATGTAAATGATGCGTTGGGAACTAGTTTGGGGTCTCTTAATGTTTAATCACTGGCTCCTCACACTTCATCCTCAAGGGCCGAGCCTGGCCACGTTTTCACCTGTCTATGCTGATGTCCTAATTCGCCCAATTGCTCCGGCTTAGCAACAGTTAATTAACCTGTGGAGTAGCGGGGCGAGCTGTCAAACCTGGCCTGACTCGGACCTTGATGCGGATGTTTGCGGAACACTGTTGTCCTAAGCCATAAAAACACAACGGGAAGCCACACACGTGGTCCAAAAGCCTAAGCATTAGGCTACATCTTGGATGTTTAAACCATCCTAACATGCCATAGATGCAGGTGGCCTGATTCTTGATGTTGGCTATTATCTGTATGTACATGGTGTGTGATACATATAACATAAGACCAGACTGACAATCACAGTCAACGTCCTCTTTAAGGCACTCCCCAAAAATGGCGGCCATTCGAAATGTGTGTGTTAATGACATTAAATACTCAACTTGTGATGCAACACATATGGGTCTGTGTGTAAAAGTAAAAGCTCTGTGTCCATTATGTTTTTCAGATCATGCTTCAGCGCCGGTATGACTTCGCGCCCAATGTGTGCGAGAAAAGGGACATCGCCCGGGAGATCATCGCCGAGATCCACCGTGTGACCAGCACCACCTTCACTCACACCCAGATAATGCAGCATTGGTCGGACCTGAAGCGTCTGCACATGCCCCGGGTGCGGAGGTTTTTTGGGATCCATTTCCCAAGTAAGTACAAAGCAATTGCATGGTATATGTTCCAAATGTCTAAGTTATGCCTTTATTTATAAGGACTTTTCTTTGGTAGTGTTGGAAATGGATTTCAGAATTCGCCGCACCCGGAGACGTACAGGCCGACCAGTGCTGCATGACTCTGCATCTGTGAGTGAAGGTGGTGGATCTCCCGGGCGACGGACCTACCCCTCCTCTGTGGCCTCCTCAGACCAGCCCCTGGACCTTACCACAGAGGAGGGGCCAAGGCGCGTGGGCGTGGAGTCATACCTGGCCACGCATGGGGAAGGCTCTGGTATGTCACTCTTCATGTATAGGCACAAAGATATACATGGCAGGCCAAAAACTAAGTTATCCTTTATTATGTATTTGTAGAAGCTTCTGGAGCGGGTGAGATAGTGGAGGAGGAGGCAGCAGAGATGCTGGAAGGAGATCCTGGCGAAGGTGAGTGATGTCAGCCAGACTGGGAGCCAGATATGTTGGGGATAGTGACTCTCTACAAATACTAACCAAATGTCACATGTTTCTCCAGGGACTTCTTCACAGCAGAGCCAGGACCAAGGGCAGCCTGTTGGCCCCAACCAGCCATCTGTCGGCCACCAACTCCGTAAGTCTCCATGCCATTAGTCATATTAAGGTTTGGTTAGCTAATAACACACACATAACTAAAGGCGTAGCCAATGTGTAGTTCACACTTTCATGTGGGCACTTCGTTAGCTTAAAGAGGACCCAAACTAGTATTAAGAACCAAAGACTTAGCCATCACACTGTACCTACAGATTAGAAACATGGAAAAACACCCTTCACCCATCTAATGCATGTTATTAGACAGAAAAAAACCAATATTGGGGAATATGGAATGCACAATATTTACAGGCAGCATGGGATACAGATTGAAAAAAGGAAGGTGCTGCCATGCATTGTGTGAGTGATGACCTTTCCCTCAACCCAGCTATGCTCTGGATTCCCAACGCACCACTGTAACCTACTCCCCTGTACTTTATCCAACTCTCCACTCCTCATTAAGTGTTATGCTTCAGAGTCCAGATGGCGGCGCTGTAATCCCCAAAAAACCCTAACTAACTTTGAGGTGGTGCAGAATCATTTGTGAATAGTTTTTGGTTTTCATTAAATAATGTTGAAGGTCCGGTTTAAGGAGTTTAAACACTTACCTGTGGGAAATGCATTAACTGTATCCCTTTGAAGAACGACATATGTCATGCATTTACATGTATTTGATTAACCCTAAATCTATTTCCAGCATACAAACCGGTCTGGGACTCCTATTTATGTTTATTTCTCTATTGGTTACAGGGATGATCCCCCAAACCTTGGCGGGAAAAAAAAAAAGAATTAAGGAGTTGGTGGCCGAGCTGCTGGCCATACAGGCGACTTTGGGGCCAACAGATGAAGAAGACGAGGAGGATTAGTGCCCTTGGTCCTGGCTCCTTTCTTCCAGTTGTTTTGAACTGTTTACAAATTTTAAAATTTTTTTAATTGGTTTGGTGAAAAACCAAAAAAGTTGTTTTAAAAAAAAAAAAAAAAAAAACCAAAAAAAAAAAAAGGTTTCCAGTTAAAAACAAAAAAACAATTTTAGGTGTTTTTACTTGGGCAAAACCCAAAAAATTTTTACTCTTATTCCTCAAAAAAATAAGAAAAATTTTTAAATAAATTATATTTTAAGCCTTCCAAAATGTGTCTTTTCTAAGATGCACACACCCAAAAAATTACACAAACCAGAAACAACACACTTCGAAACATAGAGACATATGTAAATTATGTGATATTCTTACGTTTTAGGGACCGAGAAATGAAGTGGGATGCAGCCGCTAAGGGGTTTAGGTAAGTTTGAGGGACCGAGAAATGAAGTGGGATGCAGCCGCTAAGGGGTTTAGGTAAGTTTGAGGGACCGAGAAATGAAGTTGGATGCAGCCACTAAGGGGTTTAGGTAAGTTTGAGGGACCGAGAAATGAAGTGGGATGCAGCCACTAAGGGGTTTAGGTAAGTTTGAGGGACCGAGAAATGAAGTGGGATGCAGCCGCTATGGGGTTTAGGTAAGTTTGAGGGACCGAGAAATGAAGTGGGATGCAGCCGCTAAGGGGTTTAGGTAAGTTTGAGGGACCGAGAAATGAAGTGGGATGCAGCCACTAAGGGGTTTAGGTAAGTTTGAGGGACCGAGAAATGAAGTGGGATGCAGCCACTAAGGGGTTTAGGTAAGTTTGAGGGACCGAGAAATGAAGTTGGATGCAGCCACTAAGGGGTTTAGGTAAGTTTGAGGGACCGAGAAATGAAGTGGGATGCAGACACTAAGGGGTTTAGGTAAGTTTGAGGGACAGAGAAATGAAGTTGGATGCAGCCGCTATGGGGTTTAGGTAAGTTTGAGGGACCGAGAAATGAAGTGGGATGCAGCCGCTAAGGGGTTTAGGTAAGTTTGAGGGACCGAGAAATGAAGTTGGATGCAGCCACTAAGGGGTTTAGGTAAGTTTGAGGGACCGAGAAATGAAGTTGGATGCAGCCACTAAGGGGTTTAGGTAAGTTTGAGGGACCGAGAAATGAAGTTGGATGCAGCCACTAAGGGGTTTAGGTAAGTTTGAGGGACCGAGAAATGAAGTGGGATGCAGACACTAAGGGGTTTAGGTAAGTTTGAGGGACCGAGAAATGAAGTTGGATGCAAGCGCTAAGGGGTTTAGGTAAGTTTGAGGGACCGAGAAATGAAGTTGGATGCAGCCGCTAAGGGGTTTAGGTAAGTTTGAGGGACCGAGAAATGAAGTTGGATGCAGCCACTAAGGGGTTTAGGTAAGTTTGAGGGACCGAGAAATGAAGTGGGATGCAGCCGCTAAGGGGTTTAGGTAAGTTTGAGGGACCGAGAAATGAAGTGGGATGCAGCCGCTAAGGGGTTTATGTAAGTTTCTGGTTGAGGGTGCGCATGCGCAAGATCTTATAAACATACGAACGCACGAATCTAAGAGGCCAAAAACCAATGAAAACCAGAGGCAAACGCAAGTAATTGGAAGAGGTTGACGATGGAAGCAGCCGAAAAAACAGGCTGCCGCCGCAACAGGTGAGCACATGAACGTGATTTTTACGATTGGCAACTGACTGAGGCAAGTTCGGGAGATATCATACGAACGGACGTATCTTTTAGGATAGAAACGTATTTGCTTATTGAATCACTCGCAAGTTCATACGAACGCACGAGCGGACGTAAAAAATAGGATGATCGTGAGCCAAATCCAAGCTGTTACATGTTTCTTTGAATCAACCCATTAGAGTCTGATTTATTAATAGCGACATGTAGCGACAGTTGAGCGACTGTAGCGGTATTTTCACAGCGCCCGCTAGTAGTCGCTGTGCTTGGCCGATGTTCGGTTGTTGACAGCGACTCAGTCGGTGTGGCGTAATGTTGAATACAAGGTTACGAGTCGCTATTTGACAGGTTCCGCGCTGTATGGGAGCGCATGATAGCAACTGGTCAGAGCGACCGGCTTCCACCATATTCATCAAAAAATCACGCTCAAAAAATTCTCGCGCTGTGAAATGCATGTTTAAACCCCAGAGCGCTGGAGACGATGGGTTAAAAGTCGTTTTTTAACCCCCAAACCACCATATTTTTGGAAACCAAAAAAAAAAAAGTTTTTAGAATAATTTAGTAATAGGAATACATTAATATCAGACCTGTAATATCAATTCTGCACATTTTTTTTTTCCCTTAAAAAAATTATCTAAAATGGCAGAAGTGGTCACAGAATTTTTCACATTTAAAAAAAAAAAAAACACATTAATAACAATTAATTATTAATATTTAAAGATTGTTCCATTGAAATGCATTGGAGAGCGCCAGGTAGCGAGAGGTCATACCTGTCGCTGTTCAAGGTCGGACGCTGGCGCTGTGGGCTGAGGCTGGAATAATGATGAATGAGTCGCTATATGGCGCTATCTCAGTCGCTAAGCAGGATCGGCTTGATAAATGTGTGATTGTGGTGGGGAGCCGGCGTTCTCGTGGCGGGGCCCGTCATTACCGGCCGCTCACCAGTCGCTACCTGTCGCTATTCCTTCATAAATAAGGGCCCTAGTAGAAATCCTGGTGCCAGTACTTTATAAAGAATCCTGAATTTGTCACGAACGTTAATCATAAGCTAAAAACATACTTGGAACCTGCGAAATCATAACGCAGCCATACATAAGGTTTTAAGTCATTTAAACATAGGTTTTATACATTGGTTTTAAAGCGGACCAAAACTTAGCACTATCCCCTTCCAGGCATCCGTCAGCGGCTCCTAGCGCATTGATTGGAGGAGCGGCCGAGCATCCGCCGTAGGACCAGGGGGAGATGAGTTGCGCTCGGCGATCAGGAAGGTTTAAGATAGAGGGGCATCTCCAATCAGGGTGCCCCGATGGAAACTCAGGATAGTCAAAATCCTGGGTTTTGATCCACTTTAAGTCATTCTAGCAGGCGCAAAGACTGAGTTCTGCAGAACTCGGCCTAGAAGCCATATATGACATCGATGGTTAGACTCAGAGCATGTCCAGAACCCCGTCTGACCTATTGACGCCAGAAGCAGCATCCAAAGACGTCCTGACCGGAAGTTGAGCTAATCCATCTTAAGGGGAGGGGGAACGCATCCCCTCCCAGAGAGGAGGTGGAGTGTCTGACCTGTGAATAATGGTCTAGAGCTCAGACCCTCCTTTGTCCTCTATCCGGGGGTCACCTGACGTGTGAAGGGTGCAACAGGATCCAGCAGGCGCTAAATGCCCCCTGGGGTTGCCCAGTTTATGATCTGTCTGCAATAAGGTCATTTGACATTCTATCTTCTCATGCTGACTGTAACTTACCACTTGTAATAGCCCGCGTATGCGCCATAGGACAAGGAGGAGGTGAGCTTGTTCGTGCGACCTGGGGGGTTTCACACAGTGGGGCATCCCCGGAGTGTCCCGGGGGTCCAAAACTCAGGATAGTCAAAATCCTGGGTCTTGATCCACTTTAAGGCAGTTAAGTAGATAACTTAATCTAGAGTCGCTCCGTATCTTGATCCCAAACTCTGCCTTTCGGATACAGTATTTACACTCTACCAGGGCTGCCTTTGGGCCAGATGTAATGCAGCTAACTGGGGCAATAATACGAGCTGGCCGGGTTCTGTTCAGGGGTGGTACTGAAGGAGTAAGGTCATTGGGACCTATATTAACAAAAGCATACCACGTGATTTCGTTGACAGTGATGTCAGCTGGGGCTAAATGATACGGGTTTCATCTCACCACGAATAATAAAAGGATTGAGGTTCAGAAAAAGCCCACCTAAAAGGGGTAAGGGTTGCGACAACCACTACCTACAAAACAAGGGTTCAGAATTAAGGCCACTGCCACTTGCAAGACAAGGGTTCAGCCATCTACAAGAGAAAGATAAGATTCAAGACAACTACTACCTATAAAAGAAGAGTTAGGGTTCCGGTTACTTCTACTGTAACACAAGGGTAAGGTTTGGGGATGTATCCTCAATGGTTAGAGATAAGGAAAGGGCAACTGCCACCTACACGACAGGGGTTAGAGCAACCCCCACCTGTGAGTATTCAGGCTTAGGCCAAGGGATAGGGATCAGGAAACTACTACTGTACCTATACAAATAGGGCTTCGGATACCCACTACCAGTAAGACAAGGTTTGGGTAACTCCACCTACAAGGTAAGGGTTAGGACAACTTCTACCTATCAGACAATGATTAGAATCAGGACAACTATTACCTATAAGACAGTTGGGTCACCATGGGGCAAGGTTTATGGTGAGGGAAGTGAGCTCCTTTTAGACAAGGGTTCCAGTTTGGGCTTGGGTAACTACTGCCTATATTACATAATAAGACATGGTATAGGGATCAAGAAACTGCTACCTATTCGTCTAGGCTGGGATTCAGATAACCACCACCTATAAGACAATATTTAGGGTTCAGATAACCACCACCTATAAGACAATATTTAGGGTTCAGATAACCACCACCTATAAGACAATATTTAGGGTTCAGATAACCACCACCTATAAGACAATATTTAGGGTTCGATAACCACCACTTATAAGACAAGGGTTAGGGCTTGGGTAACTTCCTGCTACAAGACAAGGGTTCAGAGTTAAGGCCACTACCACTTGCAAGACAAGGGTTCAGCTAACTACCACCTACAAGAGAAAGTTAAGAGTCAAGACAACTACTACCTGTAAAAGAAGAGTTAGGATTCCGGTTACTTCCACTGTAACACAAGGGTAAGGTTTAGGGATGTATCCTCAATGGTTAGAGATAAGGAAAGGGCAACTGCCACCTACATGACAGGGGTTAGAGCAACCCCCACCTGTGAGGCAGGTGTTCACGTTTAGGCCAAGGGTTAGAGATCCGGAAACTATTACTGTACCTATACAAATAAGGCTTTAGATACCCACTACCTATAAGAAAACGGTTATGGTTTGGATAGTTACACCTACAAGATAAGGGTTAGGACAACTGCTACCTATCAGACAATGATTAGAATCAGGGCAACAATTACCTATTAGACAGTTGGGTCACCATGGGGCAAGGTTTATGGTGAGGGACGTGAACACCTATTAGACAAGGGTTCCAGTTTGGGCTTGGGCTTGGGTAATTACCGCCTACATTACATAATAAGACATGGTATAGGGATCAAGAAACTGCTACCTATTCGTCTAGGCTGGGCTTCAGATAGCCACCACCTATAAGACAATATTTAGAGTTCAGATAACCACCACCTGTAAGACAATATTTAGGGTTCAGATAACTACCACCTGTAAGACAATATTTAGGGTTCTGATAACCACCACCTGTAAGACAATAATTAGGGTTCTGATAACCACCACCTGTAAGACAATAATTTGGGTTCTGATAACCACCACCTGTAAGACAATAATTAGGGTTCAGATAACCACCACCTGTGTTCAGATAACCACCACCTGTAAGACAATATTTAGGGTTCTGATAACCACCACCTGTAAGACAATAACTAGGGTTCAGATAACCACCACCTGTAAGACAATATTTAGGGTTCTGATAACCACCACCTGTAAGACAATAATTAGGGTTCAGATAACCACCACCTGTAAGACAATATTTAGGGTTCAGATAACCACCACCTGTGTTCAGATAACCACCACCTGTAAGACAATATTTAGGGTTCTGATAACCACCACCTATAAGACAATATTTAGGGTTCTGATAACCACCACCTGTAAGACAATAATTAGGGTTCAGATAACCACCACCTGTAAGACAATAATTAGGGTTCTGATAGCCACCACCTGTAAGACAATATTTAGGGTTCTGATAACCACCACCTGTAAGACAATAATTTGGGTTCTGATAACCACCACCTGTAAAACAATATTTAGGGTTCTGATAACCACCACCTGTAAGACAATAATTTGGGTTCTGATAACCAACACCTGTAAGACAATAATTAGGGTTCTGATAGCCACCACCTGTAAGACAATATTTAGGGTTCAGATAACCACCACCTGTAAGACAATAATTAGGGTTCTGATAGCCACCACCTGTAAGACAATATTTAGGGTTCTGATAACCACCACCTGTAAGACAATAATTTGGGTTCTGATAACCACCACCTGTAAAACAATATTTAGGGTTCTGATAACCACCACCTGTAAGACAATAATTTGGGTTCTGATAACCAACACCTGTAAGACAATAATTTGGGTTCTGATAACCACCACCTGTAAGACAATATTTAGGGTTCTGATAACTACCACTTATAAAACAAGGATTAGGGCTTGGATTACTACCATATAGAAAACCAACATTACGATTAGGGTAAATAGACCAGGATTAGGGTAACTACCACCTACATGAGCAGGATTAGGATAAGGGAAGCGACCACCTAGGAGACCACGATTAGTGTAACTAACACCTACAAGACCAGGATTAGAATTATCATAACTACCACCAAGGAGAGCAGGATTAGGATTTTGGCAACTACCAGCTACAAGACCAGGATTAGGGTAACCACCACATAGGAGACTAGATTAGGATAGGGGTAACTATCACCTACAAGATCAGTACTGGGATTAGGGTAACCACCAGCTACAAGACAAGAATTAGGATAAGAACAACTAAAAATTATTAGGCAAGAGTTAGGGCTTTTCGTGACACTGTTGCCCAATAGTGATCTTAAAGGGCCAGTGTCCCATTACCTCTAACGGGATTACTTACACCTGCAACACAAACACTCACAAAATTGTAACAATCACATCAGAGACGATTCATTTTCGTTTCTTCATTGCCATGTTTGTTACAGTGTAGCAGGAGCGACCAAATCCGAAGCCCCGGAGATTGAAAATACTGGGTTTTGGGCCACTTTAAAGAGAAATCTGTCCATAGACAAAGCAGACCAAAACCCTTCAGTCCCAGCCCTGAAATATTTTAGATTCACTGTCTCAGGAGCATCGCAATCCCAACAGGAGGAACAGGCTGTGTGATAGTTCCCCTTTAAAAACTATAGCAAATGCCCATCTGTATCATTTATAGGAATAGGAGCTCGTACCTGCGTACAGCGTCACCTAGGCCCTTATTTAAGAAGGGATAGCGTCAGGTAGCGCCTGGTTAATGACAGGTAGCGACAGGTAGCGACTGGTGAACGCCGGACACGGCACGCAATTACACATTTATCAAGCAGAATCTGTTTAGCGGCTGGGATAGCACCATGTAGCGTCTAATTCATCATTTTCACAGCCTCAGCGAACAGCGCCGGCGTTCAGCCTTGCACAGCGCCAGGTATGAC
>CM051242.1:8600626-8779528 GCA_027917425.1 Gastrophryne carolinensis
ATGAAAGCAAGGTCCTCTTCCCCCCTTTCTGCTATGCTAGGGGTGTAACAACAGACCCCCCCCCATACAATACATGGATTTCTCCAGTATATCTCTTGCCTAGGGCTGGGAAAAGGTAACCAGCTATTAATTTCCTTCCATGCACTGTCTATTTTTTTTTTATATCCAATGGCAATGTAATGAAAGCAAGGTCCCCCTTTCTGCAGCCACCCTAGGCACCTGTATAGGACAGAGTAAAATTTAAAGGACATGCTAGGGGTGTAATGACAGACCCCCCCTCATACAATACATGGATTTCTCCAGTATATCTCTTGCCTAGGGCTGGGAAAAGGTAACGAGCTATTAAGTTCCTTCCGTGCTCTGTCTTTTTTTTATATCCAATGGCAATGTAATGAAAGCAAGGCCCCCCTTTCTGCAGCCACCCTAGGCATCTGTATAGGACAGAGTGAAATTTACAGGACATGCTAGGGTTGTACTTGTAATGACAGACCCCCCTCATACAATACACCGATTTCTCCAGTATATCTCTTGCCTAGGGCTGGGAAAAGGTAACAAGTTATTAAGTTCCTTCCGTGCTCTGTCTTTTTTTTTATATCCAATGGCAATGTAATGAAAGCAAGGTCCCCTTTCTGCAGCCACCCTAGGCACCTGTATAGGACAGAGTGAAATTTACAGGACATGCTAGGGTTGTAATGACAGACCCCCCCTCATCCAATACATGGATTTCTCCAGTATATCTCTTGCCTAGAGCTGGGAAAAGGAAGCAAGTTATTAAGTTCCTTCCATGCACTGTCTATTATTTATATAATCCTATGTCAATGTAATGAAAGCAAGGCCCCCCCTCCTTTCTGTAGCCACCCTAGGCACCTGTATAGGGCAGAGTGAAATTTACAGGACATGCTAGGGGTGTAGCGACAGACCCCCCTCATACAACACAAATTTACAGGACATGCTAGGGGTGTAATGACAGACCCCCCCTCAAACAACACATGGAGTATATCTCTTATACTCTTGCCTAGGGCTGGGTGATGTGCTGACCAGGGTTTGTTTTTTTCTGTAAATGATATAATAAGTTAGGATTACTTTGTGCTTTGTCTTCTTTTACCTTAACTGTGATTCCTTTCTCAATACTTTCTTTTCCCTCCAGTTTAGCTTAGTAAGTAGGTTCTTACCTAGGGCTAGGAATGAATAGGAATGGAGAGATTTACAAAAGATGGAGTAAATGATTTGAGGGTGAGTCTCCACTACACTGACATTGTGAATAATCTTTTTGAGGTCTCTTTTGCTTCCTGACACCTCATAGGTGCTTACCTATGGCTAGGACAGATTCACCAGACAAACTGTAGCTGTCTGCCTTGAATATATCCCCTCATAGGCACCTACCTAGGGCTAGGAAATGCTGGGCAGATTTATAAGTATATACATATATATATATATATATATATATATATATATATATATATATATATGTACCTGAATATAGATATATTCTAATGCTCCCAATTATGACCTCTCTAGCCTTCCCATGTTCCTAACTTTCTACCTGTGCATTTAGTGGATCCCTCATAGCCACTAACCTAGGGCTAGGAAATTTGTCCAGATTTATCAGTCTAAATATATATATATATATATATATATATATATATACCTGAATATAGCTATATTCTAATGTTCCCAATTTTGACCCCTTTAGACTTCCCATGCTCCTAACTTCCTACCTGTGCATTTAGTGGACCCCTCATAGACCTAGGGCAAGTCTACCTTTGAATATATATATATGCTAATGTTCCCAATTATGACCCCTCTAGCCATCCTGTGTTCCTACCTGGGCATGTAGTGGACTCTTCAAAGGCACTTACCTAGGGCTGAGAAATATTGGCCAGTATTTTATCTACCTTTGGATATATATATATATATATATATATATATATATATATATATATATATTTTAATGTTCCCAATTATAACCCCTCTAGCCTTCCTGTGTTCCTACCTGGGCATGTAGTGGACTCCTCATAGGCACTTACCTAGGGCTAGGAAATATTGACCAGTTTTATCAGTCTACCTTTTACTATATATATATATATATATATATATATATATATATATATATATATATATATTTATTATAGTATTACAACAAATATTTATTCTAAAATGTTAATGTTGCCAACTAGGACTCATTTCTTGTATTTCCTTTAGCTTCCCTAAGCTCCTACCTGGGCATTCAATTGTCAACTAGGACTCAATTCTTGTAACACCTTTAGCTTCCCCACAAGTGCTTACCTAGAGCTTGGTCAAGTTGGCCAGTTATAGAAATCGACTGTTTGCCCTAGGTAGTTACTGGGCTGATTTAATATATTAGCCAAGTTCAGGGGCGGATTGGTCACAGGGAGCAGTGGGCTGCACTGCTTTGGGGCCATTTGAGCTGCTGCTTTTAACACCCACATTCAGTCCATGCCCCCTTAGTCTGCCTCTCAGCCCCCTGTACCCAGCCCCACTGTACCCACAAGTCAAGGAACCCCAGACCCCAATGCTATAGCCCCACATCATGGTTGGGGGGCCTCAACAGGGATGTCTAGGGTCGGCCAGGGATTGGTAAAATCCGCCACTGGCCAGGGTTGTAGTGGATAAGCGATTAGTCCCTATTGCTATACCCCATTGGCACTTAACTGGGGCTCGGGCAATATAGACGGGTATAGAAATCTTCTGTTTGCCCTAGGTAGTTACCGGGCTTATTTAGAATAGTAACCTATAGACAAGGTAGCCTATAGCCAAGGTTGTAGTGAATAGTCTATTTGTGCTCATTGCTATACCCCATAGGCACTTACCTGGGGCTTGGGCAAGATAGACGGTTACAGAATTCTTCTTTGCCCTAGGTAGTAACTGGGCTTATTTAGAATAGTAGCCAAGGTTGTAGTCAATTAGCCATGTTGCCCCTTGCTATACCCCAAGGGAAATCCAGTGACTTGTTCTCCCTAGGTAAGCCATTTTTTTTCCTTTTTGCCCCATGTTATACCCCATAGGTGCTTATCTAGGCCTAGGGCAAGTTGGCTAGTTACTATCTACTCTTACTATTATTTCATTGTTTATCATAAATTAAATTCCAACATTCCCTAATTTTTACCCTCCCTAAGCTCCCGCCTAGGCATTTATTAGGCTGACTGGTATTACTAGAGGAGTACTTATTGAACTGTCAGTTACTAACCTTTCCTAGATAAACCTATTGCATTTAAATGATGCAGGTTATTGCCCTGGAGTACTTATTAAACTGTCAGTTACTAACCTTTCCTAGATAAACCTATTGCATTTAAATGATGCAGGTTATTGCGCTGGAGTACTTATTGAACTGGCAGTTACTAACCTTTCCTAGATAAACCTATTGCATTTAAATGATGCAGATTATTGTGCTGAATACAATTGATAGAATTGGCCAATCATATTGTAGCATGTGTGGCCATTGATGCATTTGATGTTCTTTGTTAAACACCGGGACTGATTGGTTGTCACTTCCCACCCCGACCCCTCAAAGTCTAAGCTCGCCGAGGCATCCAAACTTTTATCGGACCAAAAACGTATCCTTCGTGGTGAGATGCTGCTGCCTAAAGGTGAGTACACTGTGCTTATTTACAATGTGGGCACATCACTCTCCTATGTACTGAGATTTAATTCAAGCATCCGCGGCACATGATCCCGTCTCATACCTAATGATGGGGACTGGTGAGTTCTTTCATCCTGGTGGATCCCCCCATCTATCCACCCACCCACCTCCATGCCAGGCCCCTTACCTGAATGTGGGTGCAGCGTGGATGCAGGAGAGCGGTACCCTGCCCAGAGAGGATGCAGCCGGCAGCCAGTCTCCCTCCTCACTCCCTCTTCTCTGAGTTCTTCACATCCTTTTATGTGGTCCTCGCCTTTGTTGTGATCCAGGCTGCTACCATTGCTGCGAATGGCGGAGGGGACCCCGGCTCTCTCCTCCCAGCCTCCTGCATCATCTGGATGGAGGGGAGGTTTCCCCCTTTCGCTATGTTTGCTGCCTGGCAGAGGATGCTGCGGGCGGGTACCCAACACACACACAATGGCTGGCAGCTCCGCACCCTCCCTGAGCTCTTGGTACAAACCCTCCTGCTATATATTCTGCTGCCGGAGCCAGAGCTGGCACAGGAACCAGGACTGAAGGAGGGATGGTAGGGGCGGCTGGGGGCAGGCGGGGGGCTTATAGCCAGCTTGGGGGGGGCTACTTGTGCTCTTCCTGTCATAAATAATATTATATAGTACTATATGTAAATCAGTTTCTGCTAGCATCTAATCATACACCGCCCAGACTGACACAACAACATAAAATACTGTGGCAAGGACCTAATATTGATTTGTGTCTCTGTCTGCTTCTGTCTAATCATATACTCGCCATGCTTACGCAACGACATGAAATAGCCGAAAGTAGTGCACAATACTGATTAGTGTCAATTGTTACTATACAGCACATGTGCCGACACAACATAAAAATGCAAAAATGTCATTCTCATCTGTGTAAATCATTATCTGCTGCTATCCAATCATACAGCATGCATGCCAATGCAACAGAATAAAATAGTATATAAACAATAATGATCTGTGTAAATTATTATCTGCTGCTATCTAATCATACAGCACACATGCCAATGCAACAACATAAAATAGTATATAAACAATAATGATCTGTGTAAATGAATGCATGTATCTAATCATACAGCACACATGCCAATGCAACAACATAAAATAGTGCATAAAGAATAATGATTTGTGTAAATGAATGCATGTATCTAATCATACAGCACACATGCCAATGCAACAGAATAAAATAGTATATAAACAATAATGATCTGTGTAAATGGATGCATGTATCTAATCATACAGCACACATGCCAATGCAACAAAATAAAATAGTATATAAACAATAATGATTTGTGTAAATGAATGCATGTATCTAATCATACAGCACACATGCCAATGCAACAACATAAAATAGTATATAAACAATAATGATTTCTGTAAATTAATGCATGTATCCAATCATACAGCGCACATACCAATGCAACAGATTAAAATAGTGCATAAAGAATAATGATTTGTGTAAATGAATGCATGTATCCAATTAGGGATGAGCGAATCGATCCGGACGAACCCGGATTCGATCCGAATTTCAGGAAAAATTCGATTCGGATCGAATCCGAATTTCCCCGCGATTCGATCACTCGAAGTTTTCCTTTAACATCCATTCATTTACATTACAGGCATTCTAAGATGGCGGGCGGGACATGTCTGGACATGTATCCCGCGCCAGTGCAAGCTGGGGCAGTCACATGCAGCCTATCAGCAGCCAGCAAGCCCGGTGACGTCACACAGCGGTATTTAACGGCGGCCATCTTGCTTTTCCTCATTTCTCTATTGCATTCGTGAGAGACAGAACGCTGTGTAGCTGAGGGACAGACAGGGACAGGCTGGAGACAGGCAGGGACAGACAGGGACAGGCTGGAGACAGGCAGGAGACAGACAGGAGACAGACAGAAAGTCAGCAAAAAACAGGGAAAGGAAGGGAAAATCGGAGGCTGTCAGTTTTTTTTTTTTTTTCATCCAGCCTGACAGGCTTTGTTAGCGTTTTCAGGCTGCTTATACTAACTGTGCATATATACTGAACTGATCTTAAGTCTGCTGTGAGGCATCCCATTCTGTGACTAAAGCAGCCTCTGTTTAAGACCATATAAGCATTTGCTCTAATCATATTTGAAATTAGGCCTGATAAAGACACTTTTGCTGGCCAAAGCACTACTGTACCCTGGCAGCTCGATTCCTGCCCGGGGCATCCCATTCTGTGACTAAAGCAGCCTCTGTTTAAGACCATATAAGCATTTGCTCTAATCATATTTGAAATTAGGCCTGATAAAGACACTTTTGCTGGCCAAAGCACTACTGTACCCTGGCAGCTCGATTCCTGCCCGGGGCATCCCATTCTGTGACTAAAGCAGCCTCTGTTTAAGACCATATAAGCATTTGCTCTAATCATATTTGAAATTAGGCCTGATAAAGACACTTTTGCTGGCCAAAGCACTACTGTACCCTGGCAGCTCGATTCCTGCCCGGGGCATCCCATTCTGTGACTAAAGCAGCCTCTGTTTAAGACCATATAAGCATTTGCTCTAATCATATTTGAAATTAGGCCTGATAAAGACACTTTTGCTGGCCAAAGCACTACTGTACCCTGGCAGCTCGATTCCTGCCCGGGGCATCCCATTCTGTGACTAAAGCAGCCTCTGTTTAAGACCATATAAGCATTTGCTCTAATCATATTTGAAATTAGGCCTGATAAAGACACTTTTGCTGGCCAAAGCACTACTGTACCCTGGCAGCTCGATTCCTGCCCGGGGCATCCCATTCTGTGACTAAAGCAGCCTCTGTTTAAGACCATATAAGCATTTGCTCTAATCATATTTGAAATTAGGCCTGATAAAGACACTTTTGCTGGCCAAAGCACTACTGTACCCTGGCAGCTCGATTCCTGCCCGGGGCATCCCATTCTGTGACTAAAGCAGCCTCTGTTTAAGACCATATAAGCATTTGCTCTAATCATATTTGAAATTAGGCCTGATAAAGACACTTTTGCTGGCCAAAGCACTACTGTACCCTGGCAGCTCGATTCCTGCCCGGGGCATCCCATTCTGTGACTAAAGCAGCCTCTGTTTAAGACCATATAAGCATTTGCTCTAATCATATTTGAAATTAGGCCTGATAAAGACACTTTTGCTGGCCAAAGCACTACTGTACCCTGGCAGCTCGATTCCTGCCCGGGGCATCCCATTCTGTGACTAAAGCAGCCTCTGTTTAAGACCATATAAGCATTTGCTCTAATCATATTTGAAATTAGGCCTGATAAAGACACTTTTGCTGGCCAAAGCACTACTGTACCCTGGCAGCTCGATTCCTGCCCGGGGCATCCCATTCTGTGACTAAAGCAGCCTCTGTTTAAGACCATATAAGCATTTGCTCTAATCATATTTGAAATTAGGCCTGATAAAGACACTTTTGCTGGCCAAAGCACTACTGTACCCTGGCAGCTCGATTCCTGCCCGGGGCATCCCATTCTGTGACTAAAGCAGCCTCTGTTTAAGACCATATAAGCATTTGCTCTAATCATATTTGAAATTAGGCCTGATAAAGACACTTTTGCTGGCCAAAGCACTACTGTACCCTGGCAGCTCGATTCCTGCCCGGGGCATCCCATTCTGTGACTAAAGCAGCCTCTGTTTAAGACCATATAAGCATTTGCTCTAATCATATTTGAAATTAGGCCTGATAAAGACACTTTTGCTGGCCAAAGCACTACTGTACCCTGGCAGCTCGATTCCTGCCCGGGGCATCCCATTCTGTGACTAAAGCAGCCTCTGTTTAAGACCATATAAGCATTTGCTCTAATCATATTTGAAATTAGGCCTGATAAAGACACTTTTGCTGGCCAAAGCACTACTGTACCCTGGCAGCTCGATTCCTGCCCGGGGCATCCCATTCTGTGACTAAAGCAGCCTCTGTTTAAGACCATATAAGCATTTGCTCTAATCATATTTGAAATTAGGCCTGATAAAGACACTTTTGCTGGCCAAAGCACTACTGTACCCTGGCAGCTCGATTCCTGCCCGGGGCATCCCATTCTGTGACTAAAGCAGCCTCTGTTTAAGACCATATAAGCATTTGCTCTAATCATATTTGAAATTAGGCCTGATAAAGACACTTTTGCTGGCCAAAGCACTACTGTACCCTGGCAGCTCGATTCCTGCCCGGGGCATCCCATTCTGTGACTAAAGCAGCCTCTGTTTAAGACCATATAAGCATTTGCTCTAATCATATTTGAAATTAGGCCTGATAAAGACACTTTTGCTGGCCAAAGCACTACTGTACCCTGGCAGCTCGATTCCTGCCCGGGGCATCCCATTCTGTGACTAAAGCAGCCTCTGTTTAAGACCATATAAGCATTTGCTCTAATCATATTTGAAATTAGGCCTGATAAAGACACTTTTGCTGGCCAAAGCACTACTGGACCCTGCCAGCTCGATTCCTGCCCGGGGCATCCCATTCTGTGACTAAAGCAGCCTCTGTTTAAGACCATATAAGCATTTGCTCTAATCATATTTGAAATTAGGCCTGATAAAGACACTTTTGCTGGCCAAAGCACTACTGTACCCTGGCAGCTCGATTCCTGCCCGGGGCATCCCATTCTGTGACTAAAGCAGCCTCTGTTTAAGACCATATAAGCATTTGCTCTAATCATATTTGAAATTAGGCCTGATAAAGACACTTTTGCTGGCCAAAGCACTACTGTACCCTGGCAGCTCGATTCCTGCCCGGGGCATCCCATTCTGTGACTAAAGCAGCCTCTGTTTAAGACCATATAAGCATTTGCTCTAATCATATTTGAAATTAGGCCTGATAAAGACACTTTTGCTGGCCAAAGCACTACTGTACCCTGGCAGCTCGATTCCTGCCCGGGGCATCCCATTCTGTGACTAAAGCAGCCTCTGTTTAAGACCATATAAGCATTTGCTCTAATCATATTTGAAATTAGGCCTGATAAAGACACTTTTGCTGGCCAAAGCACTACTGTACCCTGGCAGCTCGATTCCTGCCCGGGGCATCCCATTCTGTGACTAAAGCAGCCTCTGTTTAAGACCATATAAGCATTTGCTCTAATCATATTTGAAATTAGGCCTGATAAAGACACTTTTGCTGGCCAAAGCACTACTGTACCCTGGCAGCTCGATTCCTGCCCGGGGCATCCCATTCTGTGACTAAAGCAGCCTCTGTTTAAGACCATATAAGCATTTGCTCTAATCATATTTGAAATTAGGCCTGATAAAGACACTTTTGCTGGCCAAAGCACTACTGTACCCTGGCAGCTCGATTCCTGCCCGGGGCATCCCATTCTGTGACTAAAGCAGCCTCTGTTTAAGACCATATAAGCATTTGCTCTAATCATATTTGAAATTAGGCCTGATAAAGACACTTTTGCTGGCCAAAGCACTACTGTACCCTGGCAGCTCGATTCCTGCCCGGGGCATCCCATTCTGTGACTAAAGCAGCCTCTGTTTAAGACCATATAAGCATTTGCTCTAATCATATTTGAAATTAGGCCTGATAAAGACACTTTTGCTGGCCAAAGCACTACTGTACCCTGGCAGCTCGATTCCTGCCCGGGGCATCCCATTCTGTGACTAAAGCAGCCTCTGTTTAAGACCATATAAGCATTTGCTCTAATCATATTTGAAATTAGGCCTGATAAAGACACTTTTGCTGGCCAAAGCACTACTGTACCCTGGCAGCTCGATTCCTGCCCGGGGCATCCCATTCTGTGACTAAAGCAGCCTCTGTTTAAGACCATATAAGCATTTGCTCTAATCATATTTGAAATTAGGCCTGATAAAGACACTTTTGCTGGCCAAAGCACTACTGTACCCTGGCAGCTCGATTCCTGCCCGGGGCATCCCATTCTGTGACTAAAGCAGCCTCTGTTTAAGACCATATAAGCATTTGCTCTAATCATATTTGAAATTAGGCCTGATAAAGACACTTTTGCTGGCCAAAGCACTACTGTACCCTGGCAGCTCGATTCCTGCCCGGGGCATCCCATTCTGTGACTAAAGCAGCCTCTGTTTAAGACCATATAAGCATTTGCTCTAATCATATTTGAAATTAGGCCTGATAAAGACACTTTTGCTGGCCAAAGCACTACTGTACCCTGGCAGCTCGATTCCTGCCCGGGGCATCCCATTCTGTGACTAAAGCAGCCTCTGTTTAAGACCATATAAGCATTTGCTCTAATCATATTTGAAATTAGGCCTGATAAAGACACTTTTGCTGGCCAAAGCACTACTGTACCCTGGCAGCTCGATTCCTGCCCGGGGCATCCCATTCTGTGACTAAAGCAGCCTCTGTTTAAGACCATATAAGCATTTGCTCTAATCATATTTGAAATTAGGCCTGATAAAGACACTTTTGCTGGCCAAAGCACTACTGGACCCTGCCAGGTCGATTCCTGCCCAGGGCATCCCATTCTGTGACTAAAGCAGCCTCTGTTTAAGACCATATAAGCATTTGCTCTTATCATATTTGAAATTAGGCCTGATAAAGACACTTTTGCTGGCCAAAGCCCTACTGTACCCTGCCAGGTCGATTCCTGCCCAGGGCATCCCATTCTGTGACTAAAGCAGCCTCTGTTTAAGACCATATAAGCATTTGCTCTTATTATATTTATATTATAAGACACTTTTGCTGGGCATAGGCTTACTGCTGCCTGCCAGGTGCACTTCTGTTGAGGCATCCCATTCTGTAACATAGCATACCCCTCTTTATTTACACTAAGCAGCTCTCTTATTTACACTAAGCAGGCCTGTTGGAGGCTGAGTGTTACTGCTCACTTTTGGTGTGCATTATATTCTGTTTCATATAGACCCACCGCTGCCCGGGGTTTTTTTAAATATCACCTACTACCACGCCAGTTAGACTATGTCGGGCAGACAAGTGCCTGGAAGTGAAAAGAGGAGTGGCAGAGGCCAAGATTCCGCAGGAAGAGCTCGCATCAGACTGGGGGCCAGTAGCAGCAGGAGTCACGCTGAGAGACCTAATCTGCCAGTATCTGCTAGCGGTCGGGTCTCCACCAGTAACGCATCTGCCGTGGTAGATTGGTTGACGCGCTCATCAACAACATCATCACAACTTACGTCTGAGACCCCCAGTCTAGGGTCGGTAGGTTCCTCTGACACAACCCTGAGTTGGCATGCCCCGAGAGCAGTCCCTGTCCTCCCATTGCCTCTGGCCTACGCCGTTCCCTCCCCCAGCGACGTATCCTATGCTTTGGGTTCAGCTCCACTCTTTAGTGAGGAGGACCATCAGATAGAGGACAGTCAGCAGCTACTGCCCAGCCAAGAAATGGAGGTGGCTTCTTTAGCTAGGCAGACAAATAGTGATGTGGACAGTGTCGTGGGTGCTGCGAGCGTTCCAGCTCCTGCGCCAGACACTGTTGACGAATCCACGAACATCAGTGACGTACAGCCACAACCCGGTGATGATGATGATGATGACGATGAAGCCGATCGCACTTGGGAGCCGGGTGATGAAGGGGCTTCATCGTCATCATCAGGAGAAGAGGGGTGCAGGTTGCCCCGGAGTCAGCAGCTGAGGCAGCAAAGTGGTAGCAGTCAGCATGGGGGCACAATTCCAAAGGCTGGAGCCGGCCGGGGCCGGGGCCGGGGTAGAGCACCTGCTGTGCGGCAGTCTACCTTATCGGGAGGTAGTGGAGCAGGGGTTCCTGGAGTTGGCAACAGCAGCAGTGAATCAGTGAGGCCAGGGGGTGGGAAAAGTAGCTACTCGGCAGTGTGGCAGTTTTTCCTGAGGCATCCGCAGGAGGGTAACATGGCCACATGCAAGATATGTAGGCAAAAGGTGAAGCGTGGCCAGGGTCCAAATGTTGGCACCACGGCCCTGCGTCAACATATGATGCGTCACCATAAAACGACCTGGGAGAACCGAGGCTCCCAAGGGGTGGTCCAGTCTGCTTCCTCACCAAGTGAGCTCCCAATTTCTGCCAGCCAAGGCTCCAGCACCTCAGCCGAAGGCAGCTGTGCGTCATACCCATCCTCTGTCGCTCCTGCTCCTCCTCCTCCTCCTCCAAGTCATGCATCCCGCCAGCAATCCATCAGCGAAGCCATGTCCAAGAGACAGCAGTATGCGCCCACTCATCCTACGGCGCAGAAGCTGAATGTGCTCCTGTCCAAGTTGCTGGTGCTGCAGTCGCTCCCTTTTCAGGTGGTGGAATCTGCACCTTTCAGAGAACTGATGGCTTGTGCCGAGCCGAGGTGGAGAGTCCCAAGCCGTCATTTCTTTGCCAAGAAGGCAGTACCAGCGCTGCACACTTTTGTTGAACAGAAGGTGGGCCAGTCCTTGAGCCTGTCGGTGTGTAGCAAAATACATGGCAGCGCCGACATCTGGAGCTGTAACTACGGTCAGGGGCAGTACATGTCGTTTACGGCCCACTGGGTGAATGTGGTCCCTTTGCAGCAGCAACTTGGACAGGTCACGCCGCTTCGGCCTCCGCGCTCTCTGCCCATTGGGCCTGTGACACCGTGCGACTCGGCCTCCTCATCCTCCGCCATCTCCTCACCCTCCACTGTAGGCTCAAGTCTCAGTGCCCCTCCAGTCTACCATGTGTGCAGGGCACGGAGGTGTCACACAGTGCTTCACATGGTTTGTCTTGGCGAACGGAGTCACACAGGGGAGGAACTGCTTAAATGTATTCATCAGGAAATCCAAACATGGCTTACTCCGAGAAAACTTAAAATGGGAATCATGGTTACCGACAATGGGAAGAACATTTTGTCTGCGCTGCGCCAAGGAAGCCTGACCCATGCCCCCTGCATGGCTCACGTCTTCAATCTGGTTGTCAAGCGGTTTCTGAAGTGTTCCCCCCATCTGCAGGACATCCTAACAACTTCACGGAAACTTTGCATGCACTTCAGCCACTCCTACACCGCCAAACACACCCTTCTTGAGCTACAGCGTCAGAATGGTATCCCCCAACATAGTCTGATTTGCGATGTTTCCACCCGTTGGAATTCCACCCTTCACATGTTGGACCGATTATATGAACAGAGAAAAGCCATCACGGATTTCCTGATGATCCAAGCAGATAGGGGGACTCCCCTGTGTAACTTCAATGTCAACCAGTGGCAGCTCATACGTGACACCTGCCGTTTGCTCAGGCCCTTTGAGGAAGCCACTTTATTTGTCAGTCGGCAGGATTACGGGATGAACGACGTGATTCCACTGCTTCATGTACTACAGCACATGTTGGAAACCATGGCTGGTCAGGGCACTGGAGACATGGCGTTTACATCTTACGGCCACATGAACCCCCTTGGAGCTGAACTGGAGGAGGAGGAGGAGGAAGAGGAGGAGGAGGAGTTGCCCAGCGAAACACAGTTTAGGCTTGGCGAAATGGCTGGTTTATCTAGTCAGCGGACAGGAGAGGAGGAGCAGGAGCAGCCAGAGGAGCTAGAGGTTTTTGAGGAAGGAGAGACAGAGGACCCGGGCACACCGTGGCAGTATGCAGTGGAGATGGAGACAGGTAGTCCATCCGAGTCACTTGCGCAAATGGCACGAAGCATGCTCACGTGCTTGCGTAGTGACCCCAGAATTGTTTCCATCTGTCGGCGGGATGACTTCTGGCTGTCCACCTTATTGGACCCTCGCTTCCGGCACAAAATGGGGGCATTTTTTAAACCCACCGAGAGGGAGGACAAACTCAACTACTACAAAGACATTCTACGTAGGCAGTTGGCCGATGCCTATCTGCGCCATGGTCCATACTCTCGCAGGTCTGACTCGAGGGGACCTCTGCGCTCACCTTCCACTGCCATGGCCGCTGGGGGGGTTGGCAGCAGCAGCAGCAGAAGCTCCATCAGCAGCAGCAGCCTCAGTCTTCAGTCGCTAATGAGTAGCTTTCTACACCCGCATAGTGAGGCTACTCATGAGCAGCAGGAAGACCTGGAGCAGGACCTGAACCAGCAGGTCATGTCATACTTTGACATGACCATGCCAACACACCTTGAGGATCCGCTGGACTTCTGGGCAGCCAAACTTGATTTGTGGCCGCAACTAGCAGAGTTTGCCCTGGAAAAGCTGTCCTGCCCGGCAAGTAGCGTGCCATCTGAGCGGGTGTTTAGTGCGGCGGGGGCCATAGTTACGGCGAGGAGAACTCGTCTGTCAACTAAAAATGTGGAGAGACTCACCTTTGTCAAAATGAATCAGGGATGGATCAGCCAGGATTTCCACCCACCAATGCCTGATGCATGCGACTAGATTCAGCATGGTGCCACGTTTTACACTTTCCAAATGGTGCAAAACATATTTATGTCTTTAGGCCATTTTTTGGGCTCCTGCTGCTGCTACTGTCAACTCCTGCCAACTCCAGGGTGTGATTCATCCAATTTTTGGGCTCCTGAAGCCAACTCCAGTGTATATTTGGGCTCCTGCTGCTGCTGCTGCCAACTTCTGCCAACTCCAGGGTGTGATTCATCCAATTTTTGGGCTCCTGAAGCCAACTCCAGTGTATATTTGGGCTCCTGCTGCTGCTGCTGTCAACTCCTGCCAACTCCAGGGTGTGATTCATCCAATTTTTGGGCTCCTGAAGCCAACTCCAGTGTATATTTGGGCTCCTGCTGCTGCTGCTGTCAACTCCTGCCAACTCCAGGGTGTGATTCATCCAATTTTTGGGCTCCTGAAGCCAACTCCAGTGTATATTTGGGCTCCTGCTGCTGCTGCTGCCAACTTCTGCCAACTCCAGGGTGTGATTCATCCAATTTTTGGGCTCCTGAAGCCAACTCCAGTGTATATTTGGGCTCCTGCTGCTGCTACTGTCAACTCCTGCCAACTCCAGGGTGTGATTCATCCAATTTTTGGGCTCCTGAAGCCAACTCCAGTGTATATTTGGGCTCCTGCTGCTGCTGCTGCCAACTTCTGCCAACTCCAGGGTGTGATTCATCCAATTTTTGGGCTCCTGAAGCCAACTCCAGTGTATATTTGGGCTCCTGCTGCTGCTGCTGTCAACTCCTGCCAACTCCAGGGTGTGATTCATCCAATTTTTGGGCTCCTGAAGCCAACTCCAGTGTATATTTGGGCTCCTGCTGCTGCTGCTGCCAACTTCTGCCAACTCCAGGGTGTGATTCATCCAATTTTTGGGCTCCTGAAGCCAACTCCAGTGTATATTTGGGCTCCTGCTGCTGCTACTGTCAACTCCTGCCAACTCCAGGGTGTGATTCATCCAATTTTTGGGCTCCTGAAGCCAACTCCAGTGTATATTTGGGCTCCTGCTGCTGCTGCTGCCAACTTCTGCCAACTCCAGGGTGTGATTCATCCAATTTTTGGGCTCCTGAAGCCAACTCCAGTGTATATTTGGGCTCCTGCTGCTGCTACTGTCAACTCCTGCCAACTCCAGGGTGTGATTCATCCAATTTTTGGGCTCCTGAAGCCAACTCCAGTGTATATTTGGGCTCCTGCTGCTGCTGCTGCCAACTTCTGCCAACTCCAGGGTGTGATTCATCCAATTTTTGGGCTCCTGAAGCCAACTCCAGTGTATATTTGGGCTCCTGCTGCTGCTGCTGCCAACTTCTGCCAACTCCAGGGTGTGATTCATCCAATTTTTGGGCTCCTGAAGCCAACTCCAGTGTATATTTGGGCTCCTGCTGCTGCTGCTGTCAACTCCTGCCAACTCCAGGGTGTGATTCATCCAATTTTTGGGCTCCTGAAGCCAACTCCAGTGTATATTTGGGCTCCTGCTGCTGCTGCTGCCAACTTCTGCCAACTCCAGGGTGTGATTCATCCAATTTTTGGGCTCCTGAAGCCAACTCCAGTGTATATTTGGGCTCCTTCTGCCCCTCATAGTGATGCCACTTCAACTCTCTGCAATTGTGCCGCTCTGCGATTCTATTAGCGATGCCTCTGATCTGCATGTGATATTTCTTAAAAGTATTATTTAACTAACCCAGCACGCATCCTGTGCATGTTACAGCAAGGCTGAATGGTTTACAACCCTATTGAGGCTGTAGGAGGCTCAGAAATAGCCGTTTTTAATAGCGATTCGTCGCGAATTTATTCGGGTCGAAACGATTTTTGTCGGAAAATTCGGCGAATCAGTCGAATCGAATTTTTCAAAAGTTCGCTCATCTCTATATCCAATCATACAGCACACATGTCAGTTCAACAACCTAAAACAGTCCATAAGCAATAATGATTTTTCTAAATTAATGCATGTGTCCAATCATACAGCACTCATGCCAATGAAACAACATAAAATAGTGCATAAACAATAATGATTTTTCTAAATTAATGCATGTGTCCAATCATAAAGCACACATGCCAATGCAACAACATAAAGGGAGTTATTTAAGAAACACTAATGCCACGTAGTGCCACGTAGCGTCAGATGAATGCTGGGCGCAGTGAAAACCATATATATGAAAGTCAATCTGGCGAGC
This sequence comes from Gastrophryne carolinensis, assembly GCA_027917425.1. Taxonomy (NCBI): domain Eukaryota; kingdom Metazoa; phylum Chordata; class Amphibia; order Anura; family Microhylidae; genus Gastrophryne; species Gastrophryne carolinensis. Next base: position 8,616,682 of record CM051242.1, read on the forward strand.
GCCTCTAATAGCGGCATGTAGCGTCACATGTATCACTAGTGGCGGCTCAGTGTAAAGCGCCGGCGCTCTAAGTTCAGCAGCGCCATGTAGTACCTATCGCTCGCAGGCTGACACATGACTAGTGTCAGGTATCAGCAGATGAGCATCTGTACAGAGGTGCTTAGAGCGACCGCTAGTAGACGCTGTGATCGGCTATCAGTCGCTGCAATAGAGTGCCTACGTTGCTGAAGTAACCTGGCCGGCATTGATGAATGAGATGTATGTTGGGCGTTCTAACACCAGTACAGTGTTGCAGGGAGCAAAAGGTAGGGCCAGTTCAGTGCGACCGACTTTCAGCGACTCACACCATATTCAAGAAATAGACACACACAGCGTTGGCGCTGGATGTGATTAAAGTCTGTTTTGAACACATATCCACCAGTAACAAAGCAAAAACACATGGAATGACATTGTTATAACATTGTGACATTAATACTTTAATGCCAGACCTGTAATGACAATTCTGCATAAAAATATAAAAAGTCAAAAAAGTTTCTAAAAGTCACACAATGATTGGAGCAAAAAAAAAAAAATTGCCAAACACGCTGTTTAAACACAAGCAAATGAACGTCCATTGAAATGTATGGGAGAGCAACACTGAGCAAAAGGTAATACCTGGCGTTCTGGAAGCTAGAGCGCTGGCGCTATACGTTGAGCCACCTGTAATAAGGCGCTACATGGCGCTGTTAGAGGCGCACACCAGATTCGCTTTCATAAATGTGGTTTTGCGTACAGCGCCCGATTTCACCAGACGCTGCCTGCCGCTAAAAGGCGCTACCTGCCGCTATCCCTTCTTAATTAGCCCCCTAAGTCTGCCTCCTGGTACTGCAGGTCGTACGCGATGGTGATGGATGTGGAGGTGGTGCTGGTGCCCCTGCTGCATTGGCAACTTCCTTCTCGGCCTTGTGCAGCCACTGAGGCAACAATGTAAGATGGGAACTCACCAGTTATGACTTTCAGGTTGTGTTTGTACTCTAATTTTTCAATCATGCTCCAGTTGTGGACTCAATACAATAAAACTAACAATATTTTTCTGCTTGGTCCCTGGTGACGTCGTGCAGAGATTTCCCTAGCTTCAGTGACTGTTGTCAAAGTATGCAGATCAATTTTAGAACCTCTAGATGTGTTCATATTACAGCGACCACACAAATACCCCTATTACTGGTATTCTGGTTGGTACACAGCCCGGCCCTCATATACGAACCAAACTTTATTCAGGGCTAGGTTACCCTGAGGAAATGTTTAGGGCTCAGAACTGTAACCACACCTTACAATTGTTGTGAATTCTGTTTCAGTTTATTAAATACATTTAAAAACAAAATGCCTACTAAGAGGACTTCATTAACCATTTGTGACTTTCTTACATTACACAATGTGTATATCTATTACAATTCTTTATCTCCACTCGTCAAAAGAACTCATAAGAGTTACCAGTACAATGTTTCATCAATTTTCAAGAGGGCAGACATGTATCATGTTTCGCCTTACAGGGCTTCCTCAATGCCCTATGTGCATGACAAGCAGACAAACATTTCATATTATAAGTATTGTTATTAATTAGTTGATTAATATATACATGTTATTACCGTAGTTAGTTAGTTAATATATACATGTTATATTCATTCATTTTGCTAATAGGGATTATATAGGAGACATAATGGTACCTGATACTGGTGATGTCACATATGGAGTTGATGACTCATATACAGTCTGAATATTCCACAAGGCGGACCGGTGGTGTGCACTTTCCTGTTTATCAAAACTTATGCCAATCAGTATTGAGACATATACCGTATCTTGTGCTATTTGAGGGCAAGGCCCATATACCTGATTGTATTGTATTCCTCCTTTAGAGGGATTAGTTCTCGCCCCCGCAGTGATCCCTACATGTAGTGAAAAGGGGCATTAGCTAAATGCCTTCAGAGTGGCTGATTACTTATATGCACTGACATGGTATAGTAAATTGAAACCACTTGCCTGCGTTGTTAGATCTCAGTCCATGCAGTACGGTCGCGGTGGCGGGCAAAACCAAGCTGCCGTGGTATGTATCTCGTTATGTTGTTTTTTATAGTCTGTACCTGCGGCTTTCCCGCGCTCCTGATATGCCAGCTACGCTCCTGGTATCCCCGCTGTGTGCGATGTGAGCCCACTGTAAATTTACCCGCCACCACGCCACTCTTATGCGCTGCAAAGTATGCAAATGACCCGTGTCTTCCTCCTTGGACTTGTGCCGCCACTTAGCCATCAATGTCAATTGGAAACTCCACCAGTAGTGCGTCCACCAGAGCGCATTTGTATATTTTCATTTTTCTCTCACGCTCCTGTGGTAGAATCAAGGATGTGATGTTATTCTTATAGCAGGTTGGCCACCCAGTAATCGGCACTGGTAACTATGTGGTCAACTCTGCGGTCATTCTGCAGGCACTGGAGCATGTAGTGGCTCATGTGCACTAGGCAACCTGAGTCAAGGAGAAACTGTCCTCAGCGGGAGGTGTCTCCTTCTCCTCATCCACCTAGCATTGTTCCAGTGACGGCCGTGAGCTGCGCTGGGTGCCACCCTGCTGTGAGGAAAAGTCCTCCAAAGCCTCTAAAACTGTTCCTTGGCTGGCCGCTGTCAGTCCAGCAGCCTACCCAGTAAGCCACATGTAGACTGCCCTGACACCTGTGTAAATGTGCCTTTCTCTCCCTCCTCTGCTTTCTCTTGTGGCACCATTACATTCTTCGGCATAGCCTATAGTGTTTTTTTCTTGCAGGCAAAGTATGGGGCAGGTATAATCAGCGATGACCATGTTGGTGGCGTATTGGAAGCACAGCAGCACAGCACAAATGTCCCTCATGAAAGCCCACCCATTGTTAGTGAAGTGCTGTTTGCACTTTGGCTCACCTGGGCATTTTGTAGCTTGAACTCCACTATCGCCTTCTGCTGCTTGCACACCTTTTCCAACATATGTAAAGTGGAAGATTTTGTACAGCACCATAGAATATGATAGAGCTTTATAAATAAATGAAAGAAATGGCAAGCTGCTCTGGGAATTAAGTAGTTAGTGTGGGAGACCCCAAAGGACCCCACCCATCAGTCTCATTTAAGAATTAAGCAACAAACAGTTAGAAAAACAGAGGTTTTGTTGCATATATCTTCAGATACATGTTAAAGCCACACCGCCCCGACAAGGCACTCTGTGTTTAGTGCAGTCCCTACTCTATATATATGAGCCCCATAATAGGGACTTGTACTGCAGCTAGCAAAATACAGAGCTACTTACCAGGAGCAGCCGACTCCCATTCAGTGCTAGACATGTTTGGGCCCACTTGCAAAAAAAATTGTACAGAATTGATATTACATGTCTGTCATTAATGTATTCATATTACAAAATTATTTTAAAAACTTGTTTTTTTTTTGGTTTCAAAAAATATGGTTGTTTGGGGGTTAAAAAACTACTTTTAACCCATCACCGCCAGCGCTCTGGGGTTTAAACATGCATTTTACAGCGCAAGAAATTTTTGAGCATGATTTTTTAATGAATATGGTGGGAGCCGGTCGTTAGGGCCAGTCGCTATCATGCGCTCCCATACAGAGCGGAACCTGTCAAATAGCGACTCCTCACCCAATATTCAACATTACGGCAAACCAACTGAGTCGCTATCAACTACCGAACAATGGCCAAGCACAGCGACTACTAGCGGGCGCTCTGAAAATGCCGCTACAGTCGCTCAACTGTCGCTACCTGCCGCTATTAATGAATCGGCCTCCCCGTTACTTCCTCATTCCCTTGTTCAGCAGTGCTTGCATGGCCTCAGTATGGAGCACTCTTATCGATTTGGGGCGCCTCAATACACAAAGATCTTTTGTGGGGCCAAATAAAGGTATTAAGAGTTTGCTTTGTTTTTTTAATGTTAGTTACTGTAATAGTGAGGAGTATTCCCATAATTACTATGTAAGCATTATGTATTTAAGACCTTTATATACCTGTAAATTGTCATGGTGGTGATAAATACTTGGCCCTCAACAGTCTGTGAATAAGCCATGCTCCTTAACCACACCCCACCACGTCCATCACTCTGTAAACTGGTCTCCAAGGTTGGCATCTCTGGATTCTGTCAAACAGTCTGATACGGTGATAATAGTGGGGTCTGCTATGGTGGTGATGGCGGCTTCTGTCGCACAATCTGCTATGGGGGTGATGGGGGGTTCTGTCACACAGTCTGCTATGGGGGTGATGGGGGTTTCTGTCGCACAATCTGCTATGGGGGTGATGGGGGGTTCTGTCACACAGTCTGCTATGGGGGTGATGGGGGGTTCTGTCACACAGTCTGCTATGGGGGTGATGGGGGGATCTGTCACACAGTCTGCTATGGGGTAATGAAGGGGTTCTGTCACACAGTCTGCTATGGGGTAATGAGGGGGTTCTCTCACACAGTGTGCTATGGGGTGTTGGGGGGATCTGTCACACAGTCTGCTATGGGGTAATGAGGGGGTTCTCTCACACAGTGTGCTATGGGGTGATGGGGGCTCTGTCACAGTCTGCTATGGGGTGTTGGGGGGATCTGTCACACAGTCTGCTATGGGGTGAGGGGGGCTCTGTCACGCAGTCTGCTATGGGGTGATGGGTGGTTCTGTCACACAGTCTGCTATGGGGATGATGGGGGGATCTGTTACACAGTCTGCTATGGGGTGATGGGGGCTCTGTCACAGTCTGCTATGGGGTGAGGGGGGCTCTGTCACGCAGTCTGCTATGGGGTGTTGGGGGGATCTGTCACACAGTCGGCTATGGGGTGTTGGGGGGGATTTGTCACACAGTTGGCTATGGGGTGTTGGGGGGATCTGTTACACAGTCTGCTATGGGGTGTTGGGGGGTTCTGTCACACAGTCTACTATGGGGTAATGGGGGATTTCTGTCACACACTCTGCTATGGGGTGTTGGGGGGAGTCTGTCACATAGTCTGCTATGGGGTGGTGGGGGGATCTGTCACACAGTCTGCTATGGAGTGATGGGGGGCTCTGTCACACAGTCTGCTATGGGGTGATGGGGGCTCTGTCACACAGTATGCTATGGGGTGTTGGGGGGATCTGTCACACAGTCTGCTATGGGGTGATGGGGGGTTCTGTCACACAGTCTGCTATGGGGTGTTGGGGGGATCTGTCACACAGTCTGCTATGGGGTGTTGGGGGGATCTGTCACACAATCTGCTATAGGGGTGATGGGGGCTCTGTCACACAGTCTGCTATGGGGGTGATGGGGGCTCTGTCACACAGTCTGCTATGGGGTGATGGGGGCTCTGTCACACAGTCTGCTATGGGGTGATGGGGGCTCTGTCACACAGTCTGCTATGGGGTGATAGGTGGTTCTGTCACACAGTCTGCTATGGAGTGATGGGGGGCTCTGTCACACAGTCTGCTATGGGGTGATGGGGGGGGGCTCTGTCACACAGTCTGCTATGGGGTGTTGGGGGGATCTGCCACACAGTCTGCTATGGGGTGATGGGGGGTTCTGTCACACAGTCTGCTATGGGGTGTTGGGGGGATCTGTCACACAGTCTGCTATGGGGTGTTGGGGGGATCTGTCACACAATCTGCTGTAGGGGTGATGGGGGCTCTGTCACACAGTCTGCTATGGGGGTGATGGGGGATCTGTCACACAGTCTGCTATGGATTGATGGGGGGCTCTGTCACACAGTCTGCTATGGGGTGATGGGTGGTTCTGTCACACACTCTGCTATGGAGTGATGGGGGGCTCTGTCACACAGTCTGCTATGGGGTGATGGGGGCTCTGTCACACAGTCTGCTATGGAGTGATGGGGGGCTCTGTCACACAGTCTGCTATGGGGTGATGGGTGGTTCTGTCACACAGTCTGCTATGGGGTGATGGGTGGTTCTGTCACACAGTCTGCTATGGGGGTGATGGGGGGATCTGTCACACATTCTGCTATGTGGTTGATGAGGGGATTCTGTCACACAGCCTGTTATAGGGTCATGGGGGGTCATATTATTGTTTTAATAAAGAATATATAATATCAGTACTGTCCCTATTTTTTACAGGGCAAACACCAAACTTGCCCTCTGGCATCTGACACACCCAGTTGCAGCCCTCTAGCCCTTACTACCTGCATTTTACAGCCATTTTTGAGTCCCCAAGTTTAGGTTCCAATTTACTTCAACAAGGTTTGGGTTCTGGTGAAGTTCAGGTGCTCAGGCAGAAGTGCAATCTGATTGGTGTGAAACCAGCCTCAAATGCATATAGTATAATACATAGTTACAGTATACTGTACTCTATCCAGTCATACAACACACATGCCAACAAAGCAACATAAAGTAGCAAAAACATAATATAGATCTGTGTAAATCATTATCTGCTGCTATTTAATCATACATCATACCCACCAACCCAACAACATAAAATAGCATAAAATATTTCATAAACAGTGAACAGTTTGCAGGCTGATTCATTACTAACGTATGTAGCGAGGATTTCAGAGGGACCGATAGTAGTCGCTGTGCTCGGCCATAGTTCGTTGTTTCAGAGCGCCTCAGTCGCTGGCCGGCATTGATGAATATGTTGTGTGAGTCGCTATAACATCAGTACTACGCTGTAGGGGAGCGAACGGTAGCGCCAGCTCAGTGCGACCGACTCACACCACGTTCATCAAAAAAACAGCCTCAAACAGCGCCGGCGCTCAAAATCGGGTCGCTGTAGCCCAGAGGGCCAGAGGCTGCGTGATTAAAGTCCGTTTTTGAACATGTATCCAGTAGTAACAAAGCGAAAACACATGGAATGACATTGTTATTACATTGTGACATGAACACTTTAATACCAGACCTGTAATGACAATTCTGCATTTACATTTTAAAAATCAAAAACGTTTTCAAAAATGACTTTTTCTAGACCAGGAGAGATCACACGATGATTTGATAAAATAAAAAAAAAAAAAAAAAAAAAAGAAGACCCTGTTTAAAGAGAAGAAAGGTAACGTCCATTGAAATGTAAGGGAGAGCAACAGGTAGCGACACGTTATACCTGGCGCTCTGGAAGCTTCAGCGCCGGTACTCTACACTGATGCCCTTATTCATCAAGCGATAGCGCCAGGTAGTGTCCGACGAGCGCCAGGTAGCGGCAGCTAACGGCGACTACCGACTCAAGTACGCCCGGCGGCGGTCACAATGACGCATTTATCAAGCAAAATGAGGCTAGCGCCGGCGAGAGCGACGGCTAGCGCGGCATTCATCATGAAGCCGCCTGGACCGAACAGCGCCGCTGCAAATTCCCTCACAGCGCCAGGTATGAGCTGTCGCTCCCTGGCGATGTCCAATGCATTTCAATGGAGCAATCTATAATAATTCATGATTAATTGGTAATAATTTTTTTTTACATTTTTTTAATGTCAAAAAATCGGAGAACACTTCTGCAATGTTAGGATTTATTTTTAAGTCAAAAAAAAAAAAAAAAAAAATATGTGCAGAATTGATCTAACAGGTCTGAGATTAATGTATTCATATTACAAAATGATTCTAAAAACATGTATAATGTTACATTCAAAAAATATGGTTGTTTAGGGGTTAAAAACTAGTTAATACCCATCGCCGCCAGCGCTCTGGGGTTTAAACAAGGAATGGACAGCGACAGCACATTCGGAGCGTCATTTTTTAATGAATATGAAGCTAGCCGTTGTCAGGCGCTCACATACAACGCTAAACCTGTGAAACAGCGACCCCCCAGCCCGTATTCAACATTACCGCACACCGACTGAGTCGCTGTCATCAAGCTAACGCCGGCCAAGCACAGCGAATACTGGCTGGCGCTGAAAAAATCACACTACAGTCGCTCATCTGTCGCTACCTGGCGCTATTAATGAATCGGCCTCATAATATTGATCTGTGTAAATCATTATCTGCTGCTATTTAATCACACATCATACCCACCAACCCAACAACATAAAATAGCATAAAATATTTCATAAACAGTGAACAGTTTGCAGGCTGATTCATTACTAACGTATGTAGCGAGGATTTCAGAGCGACCGATAGTAGTCGCTGTGCTCGGCCATAGTTCGTTGTTTCAGAGCGCCTCAGCCGCTGGCCGGCATTGATGAATATGTTGTGTGAGTCGCTATAACATCAGTACTACGTTGTATGGGAGCGAACGGTAGCGCCAGCTCAGTGCGAACGACTCACACCACGTTCATCAAAAAAACAGCCTCAAACAGCGCCGGCGCTCAAAATCGGATCGCTGTAGCCCAGAGCGTCAGAGACTGTGTGATTAAAGTCCGTTTTTGAACATGTATCCAGTAGTAACAAAGCGAAAACATATGGAATGACATTGTTATTACATTGTGACATGAACACTTTAATACCAGACCTGTAATGACAATTCTGCATTTACATTTTAAAAATCAAAAACGTTTTCAAAAATGACTTTTTCTAGACCAGGAGAGATCACACGATGATTTGATAAAATAAAAAAATAAAAAAAAAAAAAAGAAGACCCTGTTTAAAGAGAAGAAAGGTAACGTCCATTGAAATGTATGGGAGAGCAACAGGTAGCGACAGGTTATACCTGGCGCTCTGGAAGCTTCAGCGCCGGTACTCTACACTGATGCCCTTATTCATCAAGCGATAGCGCCAGGTAGTGTCCGACGAGCGCCAGGTAGCGGCAGCTAACGGCGACTACCGACTCAAGTACGCCCGGCGGCGGTCACAATGACGCATTTATCAAGCAAAATGAGGCTAGCGCCGGCGAGAGCGACGGCTAGCGCGGCATTCATCATGAAGCCGCCTGGACCGAATAGCGCCGCTGCAAATTCCCTCACAGCGCCAGGTATGAGCTGTAGCATGTCCAATGCATTTCAATGGAGCAATCTATAATAATTCATAATTAATTGGTAATAATTTTTTTTTAAATTTTTTTAATGTCAAAAAATCGGAGACCACTTCTGCAATGTTAGGATTTATTTTTAAGTCAAAAAAAAAAAAAAAAATATGTGCAGAATTGATCTAACAGGTCTGAGATTAATGTATTCATATTACAAAATGATTCTAAAAACATGTATAATGTTACATTCAAAAAATATGGTTGTTTAGGGGTTAAAAACTAGTTAATACACATCGCCGCCAGCGCTCTGGGGTTTAAACAAGGAATGGACAGCGACAGCACATTCGGAGCGTGATTTGTTGATGAATATGAAGCTAGCCGTTCGCTCTGGCCATTCGTTGTCAGGCGCTCGCATACAACGCTGGACCTGTGAAACAGCGACCCCCCCAGCCCGTATTCAACATTACCGCACACCGACTGAGTCGCTGTCATCAAGCTAATGCCGGCCAAGCACAGCGAATACTGGCTGGCGCTGAAAAAATCACGCTACAGTCGCTCATCTGTCGCTACCTGGCGCTATTGATGAATCGGCCTCCCCGCCTTGGGTAATGATGAATCACACGCTACCTGGCGTTGTTCCAGTCGCTCACCAGAATCGGCTTCATAAATGCGGTATTGCGTGCCACTACCTTCCGCTAGCTGTCGCTTACAAGGCACTACCTGGCGCTATCCCTTGATGAATAAAGCCCTTAATCATATACTGCATGCCAACGCAACAACTTATAATAGCGAACAGTTTAATCATATACTGCAAGCCAATACAACAACATAGAATAACATACAATAGTTAGTACACAATACTGATTAGTGTCAATTGCTGCTTTTATCTGCACATGTCAGCACAATAAATGAAAATTGCAAAAAATAAACAATACTGATTTGGGTAAACGAATGCATGTATCCAATCATAAAGCACATAGCAACAATACAACATAATATAACATAACATTGATTGCTTCCTTGTCTGCTTCTGTCCAATCATATACTCTGCACGCCAGCACAGCAACATAAAGGGGGTAATTTAAGAAACGCTAACGCCACGTAGCGTCAGGTGAACGCCGAGTGCAATATGTGAAAACCATATATATGAAAGTCAATCTGGTGAGCGCCTCTAATACCGTCATGTAGCGTCACATATATCACTAGTGGCGGCTCAGCGTATAGCGCCGGCACTGTGTGTTCAGCAGCGCCATGTAGTACCTGTTGCTCAGTAGCGTTATCCCATACATTTCAATGGTGTTTTTTTGCTTTTGTATAAATAACGTTATAATGAATTATTTTTCTCAATTTTAGGATCAAATGAATGTGTGACCTCTCCTGCTCAGCAACCAAACACGGGGAGGCCGATTCATTAATAGCGCCAGGTAGCGACAGATGAGCGACTGTAGCGTGATTTTTTCAGCGCCAGCCAGTATTCGCTGTGCTTGGCCGGCGTTAGCTTGATGACAGCGACTCAGTCGGTGTGCGGTAATGTTGAATACGGGCTGGGGGGTCGCTGTTTCACAGGTCCAGCGTTGTATGTGAGCGCCTGACAACGAATGGCCAGAGCGAAAGGCTAGCTTCATATTCATCAACAAATCACGCTCCGAATGTGCTGTCGCTGTCCATTCCTTGTTTAAACCCCAGAGCGCTGGCGGCGATGTGTATTAACTAGTTTTTAACCCCTAAACAACCATATTTTGTGAATGTAACATTATACATGTTTTTAGAATCATTTTGTAATATGAATACGGTACATTAATCTCAGACCTGTTAGATCAATTCTGCACATTTTTTTTTAAATTTTTTTTTTTTACTTAAAAATAAATCCTAACATTGCAGAAGTGTTCTCCGATTTTTTGACATTAAAAAAAAAAAAAAAAAAAATAATACCAATTAATTATGAATAATTATAGATTGCTCCATTGAAATGCATTGGACATCGCCAGGGAGCGACAGCTCATACCTGGCGCTGTCAGGGAATTTGCAGCGGCGCTGTTCGGTCCAGGCGGCTTCATGATGAATGCCGCGCTAGCCGTCGCTCTCGCCGGCGCTAGCCTCATTTTGCTTGATAAATGCGTCATTGTGACCGCCGCCGGGCGTACTTGAGTCGGTAGTCGCCGTTAGCTGCCGCTACCTGGCGCTATCGCTTGATGAATAAGGGCCTTATATTGTTATATTTTATGAAGAATTGTATGTTGTGGTCGGCCATTGCAGTGTCATTGTCACGTGGAGGCTGATTTATTAATAGCGACATGTAGCGACAGTTGAGCGATTGTAGCGGTATTTTCACAGCGCCCGCTAGTAGTCGCTGTGCTTGGCCGTTGCTCGGTTGTTGACAGCGACTCAGTCGGTGTGCAGTAATGTTGAATACAAGGTTACGAGTCGCTATTTGACAGGTTCCGCGATGTATGGGAGCGCATGATAGCGACTGGTCAGAGCGACCGGCTTCCACCATATTCATCAAAAAATCACACTCAAAAAATTCAAGCGCTGTGAAATGCATGTTTAAACCCCAGAGCGCTGGCGGCGATGTGTTAAAAGTAGTTTTTTAACCCCTAAACCACCATATTTTTGAAAACCAAAAACAAAGTATTTTAAATAATTTAGTAATATGAATACAATAATATCAGACCTGTAATATCAATTCTGTACATTATTTTTTTTTAATTTTTTTCCCTTAAAAAAATTATATAAAATGGCAGAAGTGGTCACAGAATTTTTCACATTAAAAAAAAAAAAAACATTAATAACAATTAATTATGAATATTTAAAGATTGTTCCATTGAAATGCATTGGAGAGCGCCAGGTAGCGAGAGGTCATACCTGTCGCTGTTCAAGGTCGGACGCTGGCGCTGTGGGCTGAGGCTGGAATAATGATGAATGAGTCGCTATATGGCGCTATCTCAGTCGTTAAGCAGGATTGGCTTGATAAATGTGTGATTGTGGTGGGGAGCCGGCGTTCTCGTGGCGGGGCCCGTCATTACCGGCCGCTCACCAGTCGCTACCTGTCGCTATTCCTTCATAAATAAGGGACAGTGTTACACAATGTCATTCCATGTGTTTTCGCTCTGGTGCTGGTGGATATGTGTTGAGAAACAGACTTTTTTCATATAGCGTCGGTTTTGTGTTTGATTTTCTTAAATATGGGCTTCAGCCCGAACGTCGGACGCACTCAACTAGCGCTACCTACCGCTCACTGCAGCGTTGTCCTGTTGTTATATGTGGCTTTGCTGTGGGTGGATTTTCCTCGGGGCGCTACATATGCATTGATTGAGGGAGAGCAATTCTACAGCACCCCCTCTCCCCAGACATCACATTTATCGATGCTGGGCAGGATACTACCGTGTCACTTGTCCGGCCGCTACACTAGGAGGCCGATTTATTAATAGCGCCAGGTAGCGACAGATGAGCGACAGTAGCGTGATTTTCACAGCGCCCGCTAGTATTCGCTGTGCTTGGCCGTTGTTCGGCTGTTGACAGCGACTCAGTCGGTGTGCGGTAATGTTGAATACGGGGTTAGGAGTCGCTGTTTGACTGGGTCCGCGCTGTATGGGAGCGCATGACAGCGAATGGCCATAGCGAACGGCTCCCAGCATATTCATTAACAAATCACGCTCAAAAAATTCTCGCGCTGTGAAATGCTTGTTTAAACCCCAGAGCGCTGGCGGCGATGGGTTGAAAGTAGTTTTTAAACCCCCAAACCACCATATTTTTGTTAAAAAAGAATAAACATGTTTTTATAAACATTTTGTTATATGAATACATTAATATCAGACCTGTAATATCAATTCTGCACAAATTTTTTTTTTTTTTAATTTTATTACCTTAAAAAAAAACTAACATTGCAGAAGTGGTCACAGAATTTTTGACATTTAAAAAAAAAAAAAAAAAAAAAAAAAACATGAATATCAATTAATTATGAATATTTAAAGATTTCTCCATTGAAATGCATTGGAGAGCGCCAGGTAGCGAGAGGTCATACCTGGCGCTGTGATGGGATTAGCAGCGGCGCTGTTCGCTGAAGTCTGCAACATGATGAATCCCGCGCTAGCTGACGCTCTCGCCGGCGCTAGCCTCATTTAGCGTGACAAATGCGTGATTGTGTTCGCAGCCTGGCGTTCTGGAGTCGGTAGCCGCCGATAGCTGGCGCTACCTGGCGCTAGTGAGACACTACCTGGCGCTATCCCTTGATAAATAAGGGCCCAAGTTAGAGCGCCAGACACTCGCTTGCAGCGTCTACTAGTGGACGCTCTAAGCGCCGCTACATAGATGCTCAAATGGCAATACGTGGAGCTAGTCTTAAATCAGCCTCAACGTTGATTTCCTTTATTGTCTGCTTCTGTCCAATCATATACTCTGCACGCCAACACAACAACATAAAATAGCAAAAACAAATTTACATAAATTATGAGGAACAATGGTTTTGTTCTTCTTTATCTCACAAGAAAGGGCAATAAACACACACACCCATACACACATACAAAAACTATAAATTGTTACACACACACACACACACCAATTAAACAACATAACATAGCAAATATATAATACTAATATGCAGTGGTGGACTGTAGCCAAAAATTAGCCAGGAAATTTACAGATCATGACCAGCCCACCACCAGTCCATGAGCTTTTTAGCTCCACCCCCAAGGAGCTTCTCCGGTGATCAAGCAGTGTGTTTATTCTCTGATGCTATAGCATTGAAAGAACATATCATGGGCAGGAGCGCAGGCGTTGCTAAAGTTTAGTATTGTAGGGGCAGATACTGGGGATGGTTTACCCCCCTTAGCCATGATTCTGAAGCTATAGCATTGTAGTGGCAGAACATAGGCCTGGGCAGCCAGATGTCATATTGTATCACTATAATTCATACCCAGGAAATCAGAGGGCGTTTCTCACACCTGCTTCTAGTGATTGGCCCTTATGTGCCATTCAGTTATCCTCAGAATAAGATTCAGCTGGACTCTCGTGTTCCAGTCATACTACATATGTGGGGTCTTTCCCCCAGGATGCATTTGTAGATGAGGAACGTTGTTTAGAAGGAAGCGATGTTGTGTTCCACCATCTTATGTAATCTATCTAAAGTCAATGGGTTTTGACCCCCAGATTGGGCCTCTCACACCCACAGTCGGGAGGTGGCATCTTGGGCCCTAACTGAGGAAATCATTTTTGAGACCCAGCAGAGGAAATCATTCTTGGAGCCACCAGAGGAAATCATTCTTGGGGCCACCAGAGGAAATCATTCTTGGGGCCTCCAGAGGAAACCATTCTTGGGGCCACCAGAGGAAATCATTCTTGGGGTCACCAGAGGAAATCATTCTTGGGGTCACCAGAGGAAATCATTCTTGGGGTCACCAGAGGAAATCATTCTTGGAGCCACCAGAGGAAATCATTCTTGGGGCCAACAGAGGAAATCATTCTTGGGGGCCACCAGAGGAAATCATTCTCGGGGCCACCAGAGGAAATCATTCTTGGCACCACCAGAGGAAATCATTCTTGGGGCCAACAGAGGAAATCATTCTTGGGGCCAACAGAGGAAATCATTCTTGGAGCCACCAGAGGAAATCATTCTTGGGGCCACCAGAGGAAATCATTCTTGGGGGCCACCAGAGGAAATCATTCTTGGGGCCACCAGAGGAAATCATTCTTGGGGCCACCAGAGGAAATCATTCTTGGGGTCACCAGAGGAAATCATTCTTGGGGCCACCAGAGGAAATCATTCTTGGAGCCACCAGAGGAAATCATTCTTGGAGCCACCAGAGGAAATCATTCTTGGGGCCTCCAGAGGAAATCATTCTTGGAGGCCAACAGAGGAAATCATTCTTGGGGCCACCAGAGGAAATCATTCTTGGGGCCACCAGAGGAAATCATTCTTGGGGCCACCAGAGGAAATCATTCTTGGGGCCAACAGAGGAAATCATTCTTGGGGCCAACAGAGGAAATCATTATTGGGCCCACCAGACGAAATCATTCTTGGGGATCACCAGAGGAAATCATTCTTGGGGGCCACCAGAGGAAATCATTCTTGGGGCCACCAGAGGAAATCATTCTTGGGGCCACCAGAGGAAATCATTCTTGGGGCCACCAGACGAAATCATTCTTGGGGATCACCAGACGAAATCATTCTTGGGGCCACCAGAGGAAATCATTCTTGGGGCCACCAGACGAAATCATTCTTGGGGATCACCAGAGGAAATCATTCTTGGGGCCACCAGAGGAAATCATTCTTGGGGCCACCAGAGGAAATCATTCTTGGGGCCACCAGACGAAATCATTCTTGGGGATCACCAGAGGAAATCATTCTTGGGGCCACCAGAGGAAATCATTCTTGGGGCCACCAGACGAAATCATTCTTGGGGATCACCAGAGGAAATCATTCTTGGGGCCACCAGAGGAAATCATTCTTGGGGCCACCAGAGGAAATCATTCTTGGGGCCACCAGAGGAAATCATTCTTGGGGCCACCAGAGGAAATCATTCTTGGGGCCAACAGAGGAAATCATTCTTGGGGCCAACAGAGGAAATCATTCTTGGGGGCCACCAGAGGAAATCATTCTTGGGGATCACCAGAGGAAATCATTCTTGGGGCCACCAGAGGAAATCATTCTTGGGGCCACCAGAGGAAATCATTCTTGGAGCCACCAGACGAAATCATTCTTGGGGATCACCAGAGGAAATCATTCTTGGGGCCACCAGAGGAAATCATTCTTGGGGCCACCAGAGGAAATCATTCTTGGGGCCACCAGAGGAAATCATTCTTGGGGCCAACAGAGGAAATCATTCTTGGGGGCCACCAGAGGAAATCATTCTTGGGGATCACCAGAGGAAATCATTCTTGGGGCCACCAGAGGAAATCATTCTTGGGGCCACCAGAGGAAATCATTCTTGGAGCCACCAGCAGAGGAAATTATTCTTGGGGCCACCAGAGGAAATCATTCTTGGGGGCCAACAGAGGAAATCATTCTTGGGGCCACCAGAGGAAATCATTCTTGGGGCCACCAGAGGAAATCATTCTTGGGGCCACCAGAGGAAATCATTCTTGGGGCCAACAGAGAAAATCATTCTTGGGGGCCACCAGAGGAAATCATTCTTGGGGATCACCAGAGGAAATCATTCTTGGCACCACCAGAGGAAATCATTCTTGGGGGCCACCAGAGTAAATCATTCTTGGGGTAACCAGAGGAAATCATTCTTGGAGCCACCAGAGGAAATCATTCTTGGAGCCGCCAGAGGAAATCATTCTTGGGGCCAACAGAGGAAATCATTATTGGGCCCACCAGAGGAAATCATTCTTGGGGTAACCAGAGGAAATCATTCTTGGAGCCACCAGAGGAAATCATTCTTGGGGTCACCAGAGGAAATCATTCTTGGGGCCAACAGAGGAAATCATTCTTGGGGCCAACAGAGGAAATCATTATTGGGCCCACCAGAGGAAATCATTCTTGGGGATCACCAGAGGAAATCATTCTTGGCACCACGAGAGGAAATCATTCTTGGCACCACGAGAGGAAATCATTCTTGGCACCACCAGAGGAAATCATTCTTGGGGGCCAACAGAGGAAATCATTCTTGGGGCCACCAGAGGAAATCATTCTTGGGGCCACCAGAGGAAATCATTCTTGGGGCCACCAGAGGAAATCATTCTTGGGGCCAACAGAGGAAATCATTCTTGGAGCCGCCAGAGGAAATCATTCTTGGGGGCCACCAGAGGAAATCATTCTTGGGGCCACCAGAGGAAATCATTCTTGGGGCCAACAGAGGAAATCATTCTTGGGGGCCACCAGAGGAAATCATTCTTGGGGATCACCAGAGGAAATCATTCTTAGCACCACCAGAGGAAATCATTCTTGGGGGCCACCAGAGTAAATCATTCTTGGGGTAACCAGAGGAAATCATTCTTGGAGCCACCAGAGGAAATCATTCTTGGAGCCGCCAGAGGAAATCATTCTTGGGGCCAACAGAGGAAATCATTATTGGGCCCACCAGAGGAAATCATTCTTGGGGTAACCAGAGGAAATCATTCTTGGAGCCACCAGAGGAAATCATTCTTGGCACCACCAGAGGAAATCATTCTTGGGGCCAACAGAGGAAATCATTCTTGGGGCCAACAGAGGAAATCATTATTGGGCCCACCAGAGGAAATCATTCTTGGGGATCACCAGAGGAAATCATTCTTGGCACCACGAGAGGAAATCATTCTTGGCACCACCAGAGGAAATCATTCTTGGGGGCCAACAGAGGAAATCATTCTTGGGGCCACCAGAGGAAATCATTCTTGGGGCCACCAGAGGAAATCATTCTTGGGGCCACCAGAGGAAATCATTCTTGGGGCCAACAGAGGAAATCATTCTTGGAGCCGCCAGAGGAAATCATTCTTGGGGGCCACCAGAGGAAATCATTCTTGGGGATCACCAGAGGAAATCATTCTTGGCACCACCAGAGGAAATCATTCTTGGGGCCACCAGAGGAAATCATTCTTGGAGCCACCAGAGGAAATCATTCTTGGAGCCGCCAGAGGAAATCATTCTTGGGGTCACCAGAGGAAATCATTCTTGGAGCCATCAGATGAAATGATTCATAGGGCCCAATAGAGGAAACCATTCTTGGGGTCACCAGAGAAAATCATTCTTGGGGCCACCAGAGGAAATCATTCTAGGAGGAAATCATTCTTGGGGCCCACTAGAGGAAACCATTCTTGGGGCCCACTAGAGGAAACCATTCTTGGGGCCCACTAGAGGAAACCATTCTTGGGGCCCACCAAAGAATACCAAACTCAGAGAATACTTCAGAGAATTTTGTTCCTTGCCACATAAGAAAGAAAACCTCTACATGTTTGAATGAACCCCTCCCGTGTCTGGTGAGTGTGAGGTCTGATAAGGTCAGGATGAAGTACAGGATTGAGTGGCGAGATGCGCAGTTATCATTATTGGTCACATATTATCCACTTACCATCACTGTTCTCAGCGGATATCAGGAGGACGCCAGACAGATAGCGATTTCCATTGTGCCAGGCTTCCCGGCAATATAATCAGTCAAGCTGACATGAGGCCTGGCAGTGTGCGGGGGCGAGACATCACCGGCCACTGTCATGGCTTCAGTCGGGCTTTATTAGCTTTGTCACCACTCCTTTATGTTCCCAGTGATATGATAAGCAGGGTGCAGGTCATAGTTGGTGTACACGCTGCCCTTGGCACCTTAAGGGCTGATACTTGTTTTTTTTAGATAAGGATGCGATCCACGAGTTAATAAAATATAAATATGGGGAGAGGGTGCATGGGTGCATAGCCCAATTTATTAACCTCCGCTGTGTCGCTCCCTATTGCCAGGCCTTTTCTTCAACCTCTGCGTTGTGTATGCCTGTGCCATCTAGTGGCCAGAACAGCACCAGGCCATCTTCATTCACAGTGTTCTCTCTATCACAGCAGCACATTGCAGAAAGCTGGGAGCTATCTGTAAGCTATTTACATTTTAATAGCAGGCTTGTGGCTGCTTTACAATGTATCACAGCTGCAGCCTAGCTAGCTGTAACAATGTAACACAATATAACAATCGTTAGGAAGCTGGCAGGCTTTTCAGAATGACTCATCTTGTTTGTTATAATCACAGAAAGAGATGGGGCCCTAGGCAACTGCCCGGTTTGCCCTCACTTCAATCGCAGGCTTGTGGCTGCTTTACAATGTATCACAGCTGCAGCTAAGCTAGCTGTAACAATGTAACACAACATGACAATCGCCAGGAAGCTGGCAGGCTTTTCAGAATGACTTATCTTGTTTGTTATAATCACAGAAAGAGATGGGGCCCTAGGCAACTGCCCAGTTCACCCTCACTTCAATCGCAGGCTTGTGGCTGCTTTACAATGTATCACAGCTGCAGCTAAGCTAGCTGTAACAATGTAGCACAACATAACAATCGCCAGGAAGCTGACAGGCTTTTCAGAATGACTCATCTTGTTTGTTATAATCACAGAAAGAGATGGGGCCCTAGGCAACTGCCCAAATCGCCCTCACTTCAATAGCAGGCTTTACAATGAATTACAGGTGATTGAAATTGAAACAATTATCGTACATCAGCCGCTCCTTGGCTATAACAATGCAACACAACATAACAATCACCAGAAAGCTGGCAGGCTTTTCAGAATTACTCATCTTGTTTGTTCTAATCACAGAAAGAGATGGGGCCCTAGGCAACTGTCCAGTTCACCCTTACTTCAGTAGCAGGCTTTACAATGTATCACAGTTGATTACAATTGAAACAATTACCGTACACCAGATGTTTCTTGGCTATAACACTGTAACACAACATAACAATCACCAGGGAGCTGGCAGGCTTTTCAGAATGACTCATCTTGTTTGTTATAATCACAGAAAGAGATCGCAACTGCCCAGTTCATCCTCACCTAATGCAAGGCCTTGGATATTGGTTTTGCGGAACTGTTGTGTTGAGTATGACCTCATCATCTAGCTGCCAGAACAGTGTACTGCAGTTTTCTGCACATCACAGCAGTTCAATGCCCACATCACAGAGGGCTATTTACATTTAAATAGCAGGCTTTACAATGTATCACAGGTGATTACAATTGAAACAATTACCATACATCAGCCATTCCTTGGCTATAACAATGTAACAACATAACAAACACCAGGAAGCTGGCGGGCTTTTCAGAATGACTTATCTTGTTTGTTACAATCACAGAAGGTGACAGCCAACTGCCCAGTTTGCCTCCACCTAACGCATGGGCCTTGCGGAACTGATGTGCTGAGTATGACTTCGCCACCTAGCGGCCGGAACAGCATACTGTAGTTTTCTGTACATCACAGCAGCACAATGCCCACATCACAGAAAGCTGGGAGCCAGCTGGGAGCTATTTACATTTAAATAGCAGGCTTTACAATGTATAACAGGTTATTAAAATTGAAACAATTAAAGTACATCAGCCAGTCCTTGGCTATAACAATGTAACACTAACCAGGAAGCTGGCAGGCTTTTCAGAATGACTCATCTTGTTTGTTATAATCACAGAAGGAGATGGGCCCCGGGCAACTGCCCAGTTCACCCTCACCTAATGCAAGGCCTTGGATATTTGTGGACCTAGTGTGTTGAGTATGACTTCCCCATCTAGCTTCCAGAACAGCATACTGTAGTTTTCTATACATCACAGCAGCTCAATACCCATATCACAGAGAGCTAGGAGCCAGCTGTGAGCTATTTCAATAGCAGGCTTTACAATGTATCACAGGTGATTGCAATTGAAACAATTACCATACATCAGACTATCCTGGATTTTGGTCCTTGTGTGAAACACCCCAGATTACTCAATCTCACTCAACCTTCCCCAGTCCTACGGCATGCGTCTTGTCCAATCAGCGTGCTCGGATCCCCTCCCACCATCCGAGCGCACTGGCGGCTGGATCTCCTGATACCGAATAACATGGAGCACGCCGCCCATTCACAAATGCCTGACCTGGGGAGTTTCACACAGCCGGGGCATCTCGGTTTTGGATGCCTCGTGTGGAGGGAACCAAACAGCTGATCGCCATGGGTCTTGGACTACTTTAAAAGAGAACAAGTTTTGACTACCTTCAAGGCCACACCCCAGGGGCATAGCTAGAGGAGGCACGTGCCCCGGCTGCAGCAGGTCAGGGGGGTGCCAAAGGGAGGCCTGACCACAGGTGGGGGGCACCAATTTTAATCTGGCCCCCGGGTTCCAGAAGGCCTAGTTACAGTTTGCTGCATCCCAGTGGCATTTCTGAGATCACCAGCACTGTGGAAGCAAACGAAAAGGTGAGATTACCGGTGACACCCGGGAGTTTCACACAACAGGGAGTCATGATTTCGGGTGCACTTGTGGCCAGGATGACTTTTGAGTTGTTGCTGTGTTTTATTGCATCCAGGTGGTTTTAGTGCATAAAAAAACCCGCAGAGCTTGTTGGTCTTTTTCCTCCATTGTGTTTCTGACGTCTGAGTCCTCTCTATCATTCTTCTTTAGCAGTGTCCTCACCCAGAGAGCGCGCCGGGATTGAAGATGTCCATAAATTTTTGGTGGGAGCTTCTAATGTGACTTTAGTGCACCGCTCTCTCCGGCTTAACAGCGGCGCTCGATGATTTCATGGTCTGTAGGTCGAGAGATCTATAGGAGACTCCGCCAAGGTCACTATGCTGGGCACAGACATCTTTAAATTCCTGGCTTAAATGTACTGCTCATAAATTGCAGATGGAGCATGTGACTGCGTGGGGCATTCAAGGTAACCACAAATATACTTGTGGGCCTAGGGATCTGCAGGAGGCTGGAGAGAAATGCTTAAAGGGTCAACTGTGAAGTCATCTTCTACATAGGAGGTTGGAAAGACATGCTAGAAGGGTATAGTTAATACTTTTTGTTAATATCCATGACATCATGTTGTCACCCTATTAATGTGATGTCATTGTCTTTATTTAGAAATCTAGGTCAACTGATGCCCCTGCCAGCTCCAGAAATGGTTCCATCACATTGCCACTGTATCCATGCAATGTCATCATCTTGTCATTGGATGCTGTACAGACACGCTTAGAAGGTCAGCTGATGCCCCTGCCAGCTCTAGATTTGTGTCCATCACATTGTCACTGTATCCATGCAATGTCATCATCTTGTCATTGGAAGCTGTAGAGACATGCTTAGAAGGTCAGCTGATGCCCCTGCCATGCCCCTGCCATACCTCTGTGGAACAGTCTGCAACTTTCTGTTCTTGGAAATGACATCACGTTGTCACCCTATCAATGAGATGTCTTACTTCTACATAGGAGGTTGGAAAGACATACTAGGAAGGTTACAGTTCATATTTTTTGTTAATGGCTATGACATCACATTGTCACCCCATGTGATGTCATAGACTTTTGTCAGGGATTGGGGCGAACGGAGGTGACTCAGATGACAGTTCTCCTTCAAATCAAACGTAATTTATTGAAAATAAGAATTCCACAGTCAAAGCATCTCTTAACATCAGAGATGGTTGCAGCACAAAATGCAGTATAAGCGGTTACCTCACCGACTCTTAGCAAAGTCCAGGGTAGGAAAATGCAGCAAGCTGAAAAAGTCCTTGTTGTACAAGGTCCACTTCCAGGGCATACAAGCCCACGCTGTTAGTCCCCACAAGTCCAAGTTAGGAGTGACAGAAGCAAAGTCCTTCAGCTTTAATCCAGTTCTCTCATTCACATTGAGCAGTACGGCCTAGGGCTCCTTACTTAAGGCTGGTCAACAGCCAACTGACAGGCTCAGCGGCTCCTTTTATTTAGGCTTCCCCTGCAATCAGCCTCATCACTTGTGCGAGGCCTGAGATCAGGGAACAAACCTGTAGAGGACTGGGGAATGTGAACTGGGTCCTGAAAACTCGGCATTGATCGTGTCTGATACAGCATAGCAGGGGAAAAATACACACCATTTATAACTTTTCCATACACCTTACCACATACCCCCCCCCCCCTTCTTCAGAGGCGAGGTCTGACCATTTTCACCGACCATAAAGTAGACTCTGGACAAGGCATCTGCATTCCCTTGTAACTTCCCCTGCCTATGTTCTACTTTAAAGTTTTGCAAGGAGAGAAACAATCTGGTCACCCTTGCATTTCTCTCCTTATTTTGTTTCATCCAGGCCAGCGGAGCATGATCTGTGACAGAACTGTACCCAAACCTGAATCAGACGCATCCGTCTGTACCAAAAACTGAAAATCCGGGGACACCAGGACAGGCTGTTTACACAGGGCAGTTTTTAGACTTTGAAAAGCCTTTTCTGCCTCTGGGGTCCATTCCACCATTACTGACTTAATACCCTTTGTTAAGTCAGTTAATGGGGCAGCCATTGACGCGAAATTGGGCACGAACCAATGGTGGTAACAGGTTATACCAAGGAAGGCTCTCACTTGTTTTTTTGTAAGAGGTCTGGGCCAGTTCTGTATTGCCTCCACCTTATTGATCTGGGGTTCAACCAACCCTCTTCCAATGACGTAGCCCAGGTATTTTGCCTCCTCCAGACCGACTGCACACTTCTCAGGTTTTATGGTTAAGTCTGCATTACTGATAGAGTCTAGGATGGCCTGTACCTTGAAGAGGTGACTCTTCCAATCAGACGAAAAAATGACCACATCGTCCCGGTAAGCAGCGGCATAATTACGATGCGGTCTCAAAATCATGTCCATCAACCTCTGAGAGGTAGCAGGGGCCCCATGTAACCCAAACGGCATTACCAGATAGTGAAACAGCCCTTCTGGGGTGGCAAACACGTTTTTTCTTTAGCGTCCTCAGACAACGGTATCTGCCAATACCCTTTTGTGAGATCCAGGGTTGTGATGTATCTTGCCCTCCCGAGCTTCTCAATCAATTAATCTACCCGGGGCATGGGATATCCATCAAATTTTGAGACCTCATTGAGTTTTCTGAAATTGTTACAGTATCTCCAGGTCCCATTGGGCTTTGGTATTAGGACAATGGGACTTGACCAGGCACTAGAAGAATCCTCAATGACGCCTAACTCTAACAATGCTTTATTTCCGAGGAGATCACCTCTCTACGTGCTTCCGGTATCCTGTACGGTTTAAGGTTAACCTTAGTGCAGGGTTCAGTTTTGATATAATGCTTTATTAGGTGAGTTCAGCCCGGTAGGTCAGAAAACATATCTCTATTTCTCTGTTGAAACTCCCTGACCTCCTATGTTTAGTGTCCTGACAAGTTCTCACCTATTTTGACTAGGGGAACGGTCTGCATCGCCTCTTTAACTCTAGCCATAGTAACTACTAAGGCTTCACGATCCTTCCACAGCTTGATCAGATTTATATGGTAAATCTGGTAGGGCTTCCTTCTACCTGGGTGATGAACCTTGTAGTTCACCTCACTCACCTTCTCCACAACCTCATAGGGACCCTGCCACTTTGCAAGAAATTTACTTTCAACTGTGGGCACTAATACCAGGACCCGGGCCCCAGGATTAAAGGCTCTCACCCTGGCCAATCTATTATATATCCTGCTCTGGGCCGCCTGAGCCCTTTGCATAGGCTCCTTGACTATCGGCATTACCTTTTCTATTCGGTCCTGCATCTGGGCCACATGTTCTATTATACTCTTGTATGGGGTGGCCTCAGTCTCCCAGGTTTCCTTGGCTATGTCTAACAAACCCCGGGGGTGCCTACCATACACTAGCTCAAGAGGCGAAAACCCTGTAGACACCTGGTGTACCTCCTGGATGGAAAACATGAAGTCCCAATCACGACCATACCGTTCTATAACTTTCTTTAGCATGTGCTTTAGGGTTTTGTTAAATCTCTCTACTAAGCCATCTGTTTGAGGGTGGTAGACTGAGGTGCGGAGATGAGTAATCTTAAACAGCCTGCACAGCTCCTTCATGACCTTTGACATGAAGGGCGTGCCCTGGTCAGTTAGGATTTCCTTCAGAATCCCTACATGGGAGAACATAAGAAACAGTTCCTTGGCAATATTCTTGGAGGCCATGTTTCTTAGCGGAACTGCTTCCTGGTAGCGGGAAGCATAATCTAATACCACTAGTATGTATTGGTGTCCTCGGGCAGATTTCACAATAGGCCCCACCAAATGCATGGCAATTCTCTAGCAGGGAACCTCAATAATGGGGAGTGGCACCAAGGGACTCCGGAAATGTGACACTGGGGTACTTAACTGGCACATAGGGCAGGACTCGCAGTACCTTTTTATTTCCTCATACACCCCAGGCCAAAAGAACCTTTGGAGAAATCTCTCCTGGGTCTTATTATTCCCCAAATGTCCTCCAAGCATATGACTATGGGCGATCTTCAGCACCATGCGACGGTATGGCTTTCGTACCAGAAGCTGTTCCACGATTTAATTATTAATTTTGGAGACCCGATATACCAGATCCCCATTCATGGCGAAGTGTGGAAATTTCTGATCAGCTTCTGGTTCCTGAGGCACTCCGTTCAACACTGTGACATTCGCTCTTGCTGTCCCCAGAGTGGGGTCGCTTAACTGTTCCGACCCCAAATTACCCCGAGCCACTTCGAGGTCTAAGACCTACTGATCAGGGAGGGAAGTCTCGTCATCCTCACCTGCCAACACCTGTAGGGGAAAACGGTCCTCACTGCATAATTCAGAGGTACATTTTCACCCGACTCAATGACAGGGAGGGTTACAGATTCTGCCGTAGATTCTTCGCTACCATCAGAAGTATTACCCCTTTCCCACAACTCTCAGAACAAGAGAAAATCACGTCCGACTATTGCTTCGTACATCTGGTGCTTTACCACGCCTATTTCATGGTTCAGTGTTCCAGCAGGGGTCTCAAACTTACCCACGGCTACAAGGTAAGCCATGATATCCCTGTGGATGCAAAGCACGCTCACATTTTTCTTAGGTATATAACCTCCACCCACAAGGTTGGCCCAGGCCAAGGTTACCAGGCTACCTGAGTCCAACAGCGCCTTCACTGAGCAACCATTCACTTTCAACATCACCATATGGGGCTCAGTCTCTGACCGTGGGCTGGTTGGTGCAAGCTCGATCGGCGAACAGGGACCTTCGGCAACTGGCGTCACACTCCATGAGCTCAGGGGAAAGGGGACAATCAACGGCTATGTGCCCCCACTCATGGCACCTCCAGCACTGGGAACCACGGAACCTCCCTGCCCGGGCGTCCTCCCTAGGATTAAGGGGCCTCTGGGGGTCAGGGTCAGTCTTTTGCCCCCGTTCAAAGTCTAGCACCCTTCCCCCTCTTACACCCTTCCACACACCTCCAGCGGGAACTCGCTTACCCACAATAGTCACAGGCCTGCTGGACTTGGAGGGGGCTGGTGCTGTAGGGGCATCCCGAAGGTGGTCCTCAGTCGCCAGGAATCTTTCAACCATGTTTACCAGCTGCTCAGCAATCTGAGGGTCGCCTTGTCCAACCCATCGCTGTAGTTTTGGTGGCAGGGTCCAGAAGTAATAGTCCAGCACAACTTCCTCGACCATCTGCGCAGGTGTAGCACGCTCTGGTTCCAGCCATTTTTGGACTAGATGTATTAAGTCATACATATGCGACCGGGCAGGCTTATCAATGGCAAAAGTCCAATTGTGTACTCTCCTGGCCCAGAGCAAGAATTTCCATTTTAAGTTTGGCATAGTCCCGTATATCTTGCTCCCTGAGGTCATAATACGCTTTTTGTGGCTCACCTGTCAGGAACGGTGCAATCACGTCGGCCCACTCGGCAACAGGCAGCTGCTCTCTCTCAGCCATGCGCTGGAATACAGTGAGGTAAGCCTCGACATCATCATCAGGAGTCATCTTTTGCAGGACCCGCTGGACTGCTCTCCTCGCACCATCAGTCTTGACCGGGCTTCTCTCCAGTTGTGAGACTTTAGCCATAACTCTCTCTCTGAGCACAGCAGTCTGTTCCAGAACGGAGTATGGTATTTGCAGATGTATTTTTTCTATATAGAATGGTACTTGTTTGTCCTTCTGTACTGTTTCTTATCTCTGGGTCGAGGAATGTCATTTTCTTCTTGCTCAGTTCACATGTAAATTTAAATTTGCACTGATTTTCATTGAGTTTCTGTGTGAACTCCTGTAATGCTTCCATTGATCCCTCTCACAATATAAATATATCATCAATATATCAGTTCCATGTTAGTACAAGGCACAGGTATGGGTCATTTCATCCTCATCTCCCACCAGGTTAGCAAACGATGGGGCACAAGTAGTCCCCATCGCTGTTCCCTGTATATGGTGGTTGACATTTGAAGAGGAAGAGGTTGTGGGTGTGGACAAAATTTAAAAGTTTCAGAATGAAGATGTGAGTAATTTTTCCACTATTCTATTTTAGATTCAACAGGGCAATTCCCCTTTTATGGTTATTAATACACATGTCTTCCTATATTGTACAGCCCACATTCTGGGGCTACTGCAGCTCACATTTTCCTTCTGTGTGACAAACCCCGTACAGGGAGAATTATCATAGTTAAACAAAAAGGTGTGTATGATATTATAATGACTAAATATTTATTGTACATAAGATACATGGAAATGTAGATACCATGTCTATCCTCTTCTTCCAGGGCACGGAAAAAGCTAAGACTGGCGAAACATTTAGTTTTTGCCCATGACTGTCAGTATCCCCTTCATCGGGTGCCTACCAGAAGACTTTGGGCACATGCTCAGTCTCATGTCATTCAGCGGCCTCCTCGGTGAAGTGCACACTTACCTTGTGTCAAAATGGTGCGTGGGCGGGTATGTGCTTGTGCGAACACCCATGCATGAGTGTCTGTGTGAACATCGTGTGTGCACCTGCACAAACATCCACGCATGTGCATCTGCATGAACATCCGCGAGTGTGCGCGGGTATGCACAGGAACTGCACATGCGTCAACCCGCACCATGACATTTAAAAGGAGCACCGGAACACCAGAACAACGCTGGATTATCCTCGTTGATTTTGCCCGCCATCTGCATCCTGTTACTTACTGATTCTAGCTGACGATTCCTCGTTGACCCTTGATCTTTGGACTGTTAGACCTTCGGCTTGTTTTCATTGTTTACAAACCTACGCTTGTGGTCCTGATACTCTGCTTGTTTAACCGTTTATGAACCTGAGTTGCCTGCCCTTGACCTTCAGCCCGTCTTGATCCTCTGCCTTCTGACCATTAACCTCAGACTGGATTTTGGACTTCGCCTCCTTGAAGTAACCCCATCTGCACAACAGAGGTGCCACTCAAGTGCTTATACTGGGTTCAGCTTCCCCTGTTGTCAACATCCTGCTGAGTGTTAGCTCCTAATTAAAGAGGAACTCCAACCTTCAGGTACATCTGTCTGACAATGACATCACTTTGCCACTATATCTTTATCTTGAAATCTGGGGGAACATGCAAAGTGGGTCAATGAAGACCTCTGCTAGCTCTGGAAATGTTTCACTGATTTAGGTGAGCTGTCCATACCTTTTGGCATTGGCAATGGCACCACACTGCCACCCTATGAATGAGATGTTATCATCTCATCATCATCACGTATAAGGCTGGAAAATATGCTAAGAGAGTCAACTGATGCTCTGCTAAGCATTAGAAAAGTTAGGATGACTAGGTGTACCAAACTTTTGGTTTTTAGCTATAACATTACATTGCCACCCTATCAACCTGACTGTCACCCTCCCATTGTAGAAGGAGCCGCAGCCGAGACCAATCATCCTCTAGTTCTCACTACCATTGAGTTGCCACAAATTCCCCTCCATTCCTCACCACCCTCTCAGTTGCTGCTGATTGTTCTCTGGTTCTGAAGCCAACCAAAAGAAGATCTGACCATAGGAAACTCGGCTAACTGGTCCAGTGCATACGACCCACTTGGGAATAAATCTAAAGCTCAG
Source organism: Gastrophryne carolinensis (assembly GCA_027917425.1). NCBI lineage: Eukaryota > Metazoa > Chordata > Amphibia > Anura > Microhylidae > Gastrophryne > Gastrophryne carolinensis. The sequence goes on from CM051242.1 coordinate 8,644,913, forward strand.
TCTGAGCCTAAACTTTACCTAGGCCATTTGCCTGGTAATGCCCAGCACAGATGCCAGCCTTGCTTACACTAATAGATTATAAGCTCTTCTCCTTCTGTATCCTCCCTTATACCCTAATAGAGTGTAAGCTCTTCTCCTCCTGTATCCTCCCTTATACCCTAATAGAGTGTAAGCTCTTCTCCCTCTGTATCCTCCCTTATACCCTAATAGAGTGTAAGCTCTTCTCCTTCTGTATCCTCTCTTATACCCTAATAGAGTGTAAGCTCTTCTCCTCCTGTATCCTCCCTTATACCCTAATAGAGTGTAAGCTCTTCTCCTTCTGTATCCTCCCTTATAGCCTAATAGAGTGTAAGCTCTTCTCCTTCTGTATCCTCCCTTATACCCTAATAGATTGTAAGCTCTTCTCCTCCTGTATCCTCCCTTATACCCTAATAGAGTGTAAGCTCGTCTCCTTCTGTATCCTCCCTTATACCCTAATAGAGTGTAAGCTCTTCTCCTTCTGTATCCTCCCTTATACCCTAATAGAGTGTAAGCTCTTCTCCTCCTGTATCCTCCCTTATACCCTAATAGAGTGTCAGCTCTTCTCCTTCTGTATCATCCCTTATACCCTAATAGAGTGTAAGCTCTTCTCCTTCTTTATTCTTCCTTGAACCCTAATAGATTGTAAGCTCTTCTCCTTCTGTATCCTCCCTTATACCCTAATAGATTGTAACTTTTTTTATTGAGTAAAATCAAGCAATCATATACAATATATACAATATATACAAAGTTACAATAATAAATAAATAAAAATAAAATAAATAATAACTAAACAAAAAGAAACAGGCCTAACAATTCGGCATATAATATATAATATCCATTATTCTATATACAATCCTGTCTACAACCTAAACACTACACTCTACACAACTCAGCAGGAAGACTTAGAGACCCCGTCACCTGTGCATGCAGCCGTTCTTCAAAAATCTGTCATTGTTATAAAAATCTATGGGTGATAAGAGATAGGAAAGCTCACCCAGAGGGAAGTCATGGGGGATCAAGGAGGCCTGATGTTCCTCCACGCCTTCATCCAGGCCCCCCATTCCCACCTGTCCCTCTCAAGCACCCGGATCTTGCCCACCTCATGCAGGATGTCATGCACCACCACCGGGACAGGGAGGACTTTCTTCCTAATGCAGAGCTGGCACCGTGCATTCCATGTGAAATAGCGGATCACTAGACTAACTAGATATAAAGTGTCCAAACAAAAATCCCCTCTGTTCTTGAATGCTCCATACACCCACTCAGCATAGGAAAGCTGGGAGAAGAAGGGGGCACCGAGGGCCAACCCCACCTGTTTACACACCTCTACATTAAAGGGACACCGGAGCAGGAAGTGGTCCATAGTCTCCACCTCATCCTGACAATCCTCACGGAGACAAATTATCTCTGGCAGGCTGCGACTCTTCCGGATCCCCCTAAGGTAGAGTTTTCCTTGGAAGGAGAGCCAGGCTATATCCCGGTATTTCAAAGGAATTCTTGAGGAGTTAATAAGCCTCAAACCCTCCCTCATGATGGAGCCTGGGCAATCCCTGAGGGACAAAGGCTCATGAAAAGCCAGACCCAGGACCCGACTCACAAGAAGCTTCCTCGGAGTAGATCTCATGTCCTCTGCTGTCAATTGCCATTGCCGAAGTATTTTCAAGCACGGGGCAACATAGGCCGGGAGCTGAGCCTGAGGAACTCGAGGGCTTTTCATCCGGCCACCATTCTCCCAGTCTCGCAGGAAGGGCTTAAACCAGGACTGGAAAATACCCACCCAGCCAGGCGGGCTCTCTGCCAACATGCTTCCAAAATTATGTTTCAGAAACAAGAGAGAGAAAAACACGACTGGGTTGACCATCCCTAGGCCACCCTCCCGCCTAGATAGGTAGGTGACATTTCTTTTCACCAGGTTCATGCGGTTTCCCCATAACATCTGGAAAAACACGCTGTAGACCCTGGTGTAGAGAGACACTGGCAAAACACAGACGAAGCTGACGTATAAAAAGATGGGGATCAGGTAGGTCTTGATAAGGTCAACCCTTTCCCTGAGAGACATTTTCCAGCTCTTCCAGACTGCAACCTTGGCATTGGCAATTTCCAGCCTGCGCTCCCAGTTTTTTTGGCCATAATCGCCAGGACTGAAATTTATGCCAAGGATCTTAATTTCCTGCTGGGGCACTGGGAAGGCGTCCGGAAGTTCGAAGCCCTCACCCTCACCCATCCAGAAAACTTCACTCTTCTCGTGATTGACCTTGGAGCCCGACGCTTCTGTATACTGTGCTATAAGAGAGGCCACCTCCTCCGCCTCATTTGTCCCAGAGACAATCACAGATACATCATCAGCATAGGCAATGACCTTCAAAGGAGGCTCACCAGGCACACCCAGAGGAACCCCACATAACATGCTGCTCTCGACCCTCCTTATAAAGGGATCAATCGCAAACACATACAGTAGGGGACTCAGAGGGCATCCCTGTCGCACACCAGAGCCAACTTCGAAAGGCCTTCCAACCCAACCATTAACAAGAGGGAAGCTCTCAGCCCCTTCATAAAGGGTTTGTAGCCAATTAATGAACCGCCCCGGCAGGCCGTACTTACCAAGAAGCAGCCATAGGTACTCATGATTGACCCTATCAAAAGCCTTTGCCTGATCCAACGCCAACAAGTACTTTCCCCAGCCTGCAGCCCGGCACCGCTCCAAGGCTTCCCGGACAGCTAAAACCGCTGAGAAGGTGCTTCTACCTTGGATGGAGCAGTGCTGATGACGGGAAAGCAGTTGCTCCGCCACTGACGACAAGCGCCAGAACAAAATCTTTGCCAGTATCTTTCTATCGACATTGAGAAGGCTGATGGGGCGCCAGTTCTCAATCATCGAAGAGTCCTTACCTTTTGACAGAAGGATCACGGCCGAGCGCCTCATGGAGGGAGGGAGGGAACCCTCTGCCAGACAGCAATTAAAAACCTCCACCAAATGAGGTGCCAGGATGGTCTTAAAACATTTATAAAATTCAGCTGTCAGACCATCTGACCCGGGCGACTTTTTGATGGCAAGGTGATCAATTGCACTTACCACCTCATCAGCCGTGACCGGTTCTGTCAAGCCAGTGATAGAAATGTCACCATTTTCCAATCCTGGAGTAGAGTCCAGGAAACTTTCCATCCTTGCCCGGTCAAGAACCTTTCTGCCCAGGAGGTCAGCATAAAAGGACCTAATGATCTCCAGGATCCCAGATTTAGATCTTACCAGGGAACCTGTGCTATCCTTCAGACCAAGGACAGTCTTGAGAGCTGCAGCCTGTCTGCAATTCTGATAGGGATCGGGTGAGTGGTATTTCCCATAATCCCTTTCCAGAACCAGAGAAGCATGCCGGTCATACTGACACTTCCTGAGGAGAAGCTTGACTTCAGAGATTGCCCCTTGATCTCCATCATTCGAGACAAGGATGTCAAGCTTCCTCCGCAAGCGCTGGTAGGCAATGTATTTATCAAGCTGTTTTCTTTTTCCTAGGCCCCTGAAAAGCCCAGCAATTCTCATTTTGGTCAGCTCCCACCACTCAGACCTGCTGCTGCAAAAATCCTTAATGGAAACCTGTGCCTGAAAGAATTCCTCAAAGGATTGTCTTACCCACTCCTCCTCAAGGAGAGCCGAATTCATCCTCCAGATGCCCCTTCCTCTAGGGGGTGTGTCAGAAGCATTCAAGACCATCGATAGTAAAAGGTGATCGGAGAACTCGACCGCCTGCAGCCGGGGAGGCTGAGAAGCCGAGCCCTCCTTCAAAAAAAATCTGTCTATCCTACTCTGACTGCTACCTCGCTGAAAAGTGAAGCCCGTGAGGTCCGGGGAGTGCTTAATGTGCACATCTTCCAGACCTGCCTCTCTAACCATGCTATTCAAAAAGAGACTATCGCAGCCCAGCTTGCCTTTGAAGCCTCTCCTGTCCATGGGCCTAGTCACGGTGTTAAAATCACCCCCAAAGACTACTGGCCGGGCTGTAAAAAGGAACGGCTTGATCTTTGTAAAGAGGCATTTCCTGTCCCACTTAGTTTGAGGTCCATAGATATTTATTAGGCGCAGGTCCTGCCCCTTCACAATGACGTCCAATACCATGCACCTCCCGATCTCCACCTCAATGACTCGCCGGCAAGTTACCATGTCAGTTTTAAAAAGCACCGCCACTCCGCTATAAGGCTCGGCCGCAAGAGACCAAAAAGAGGGTCCGTGCCTCCACTCCCGCTTCACAGCGTGAAGGTCGGCCAGACTGGCCAATCTGGTCTCCTGCAAAAATAAAATGTCAGCATCAAACTGGCTGAGAAAAAATATGGCCATAAAACGAGCGCTTACAGATTTAATGCTGGCAACATTAATGGATGCCACCTTTATCGGAGGGGGAACTGCCATCAGAGTCATTCGGGAGAACGTCTCTTAGCCTTCCCTCCGGCCTCACTATCTGACCCTAAACGCTTACTGGAGGAGACTGGTGTTTCCTCCTCCATATCTGAAGCCTCGGAATCAAAAGAAGATATTTCAATAGATGAGTCCTCAGAAAGTGCCTCAAACCTGTTGGAGAGCTGCACCCCACTGCTCTCCCCCGGCTCCGGCACTGCATTACCCTTTTTCCTTTTTTTCTTTGTAGCTAGCCTGTAAGCCAGGTAATCCTGATCCCCAGGGGAGAGTCCAGACCACGCTGTCTTGGGATCTGAACTCCCACCCTGCTCAGAAGGGGGTGCAGGATCAGGATCACCTGGCCCCAGCCTGCGAGATCTTACAGCAGGGGGCACAATTACTGAAACCCCCTTGGTACTTGCAGTGCCAGCCCCCCGGGCCGCCTCAGCTATTATATTGCTTGGTCTTACATTAGTGGTTGCTGACTTGGGGGCAGACTGGGGATTCACCTTAGGGCCACCTGCAGATGGCACAGGCACAGGGGCCTCAGGAACCCCCAGCTGAGTGGGGGGAGGGACCGCAGACGGGGAAGCATGGGAATGTTCCTCCCTATCCAGCCGCAGCATTTCCTGCACCACTTCCCTGTCCAGGTTGTGCCAGGCCTCAGGACACTGACTATAAGGGTGGCCGAGCTGGTTACATAGATTACAGCGGATCGTGTTGCAGTCCTTAGCCAAGTGTCCCAAGCCCTGGCACAAAGAGCACCTAAGAAGCGAGCAGGAGGAGCTGAAGTGACCCTTGGCCCCACATTTATGGCAAACCTTGGGCTGACCAGGATAAAAGATGGTCAGCCGGTCACGGCCAATATAGGCAGATGATGGCAAGTGGGTGACCTGGTTGCCATTCCTGCGGAGCCTCAGGGTCACTGACCAGCCCCCGGTCCAGATGTCGCGATCGTCCAAAATTTTTTTCAGGGGAGTGAGAACATCACTATAACGCCTTAGCCAGACGGTCAAATCTGAGGGGGGAATGGACTCATTTCTTACTAGGATGGTGATGTTTTTAATGAGCTGCTGCCTGGAGACCTGGATGGGAGTTAACCCCTTCCAGGAAGGATCTTGTTTCAGCAGCTCGTACCGTTCCCAAAACAAGTCCATCCCCTCTGGTCTAACGAAGCTCAAGTCATGTTCTGCGCTCCCCACTGGACTGATCAGGGCAAAAATGTCTGCGGCTGTAAATCCCATACCCAGGATGAGATCCACCACCGCCCGCCGGGTGATAACTGGCCCCTCCCCCTCCCACCTAAGCTGGACCAGGTTGCGCCTATTGAAGCCACTGGCAGGGGCGTTGACCTCACTGGGCACAGACATCCTCTCACCAGCAGCTTCTCCTCCACGCCTGGCAACCTGGGCATAGGACACAGGGGGCTGCACTGCAGTACCACCACCACGCTGAATAAAGTGCAAGGCTGGACACTTTGCGGCTGGGGTTCCAACATTTAAGGGCCCAGTCTTGTCCACATGGGTAGCACTAGGGGTAGGGAGATTAATGGGACAGTCAGTGGCCTCCTTCACAGAAACAGAAGTCACAGCAATAGTTCCACTGTATAGGCCAGCAACAGGCACGGGAGGCAGATTGGCACCCGACACAGGAGGCTGGTTGGCACCCGACACAGGAGGCTGGTTGGCACCCGACACAGGAGGCTGGTTGGCACCCGACACAGGAGGCTGGTTGGCACCCGACACAGGAAGCAGGCCAGCAGAAGCAGCAGCGGTAATAGGAGGCAGGTTGGCACCCGACACAGGAGGCAGGTTGGCACCCGACACAGGAGGCAGGTTGGCACCCGACACAGGAGGCAGGTTGGCACCCGACACAGGAGGCAGGTTGGCACCCGACACAGGAGGCAGGTTGGCACCCGACACAGGAGGCAGGTTGGCACCCGACACAGGAGGCAGGTTGGCACCCGACACAGGAGGCAGGTTGGCACCCGACACAGACAACAGGCCTGCAGAAGCAGCAGCAGTGGCAATAGGGGGCAGAGTTGGAGCAGACACAGGGGGCAGGCGGGCAGAAGACACAGTAGGCCCAGGAGGCAGACTAGAAGGAGACAGAGAGGGCAGGCTGGCAACAGACACACCAGAGGATGTAGGAACATTTAAAACCTTCCCAGCCAGACTCAATCCTGTGGGTGAAACACTCATAGCCCGATGCCCACCAAGATCAGCAAGCCCCGGACCAGAGATAGGTGCCAGGACAGTAGACAAGACTGGTGCCACCCTATCCACTGCAGGACAAGGAGCACCAAAATCCTCACCACCACCTGACACAGCGCTATCAGCGCCCTCCACAAGATGGCTGACTAGGCTAGCATCACACTGAGCCGGTATCAGCTCCTCACATACCTGCTGGTGGTCGCCCTCTGGCAGGTCTCCTCCACTGAAATCCAAAGCTGCACACACCTGGTGAACTGCTCCAGACATAGATGCCACCGGTTCCAGGGCCCCCGACTCTGCCACTGCCATGGCCTGGGATGAACATGTAGCAGGTGAGTCCTCCATTTGTGTCTCTGCCACATGGTCTGCCTCCTCTTCCATGGCCTGACCTGAGCGCTGCATGGTCTTAAAGCGCTGCTCATTCCTGTATTTCTCCTGAAAAGCGCCACTGCCTTCCTTCAGTGATTTCACCAACCTCTCCTGCTGCTTCACCTGCGCCTCCAAATCTGACATTTCTGTCTTGGCAGTGCGGCGATCCGATCCTTTTACTCTGCCGACGTCCGCTCGCTTCTTTTTTAAGGCTAATTTTAAATTGCATAGTTTCTCCTCCTCTTTAGCTACAGCAATAAGATTGTTGCAAACACGCTTTCGAAATGTTGCCAAACTCTCACCGGGCTGGGGCACTGTGGTGGAAATAGTGCCACTAGCAGATGAAGTCCCGGGGTCCGGTGGTTTAGTATTTCTTCGGGGGTACCGGCGTGACTCACCCCCGGAATCCTCCATCTTGCCTGGGATAAGCCTCCCAGCAAGGCCTCTGGCTTCACAGCTCACAGCACACAGCTCACAGCTCACAACTCTCCAGCTGCAGGTAATCAGAGGAAGCACACACACCAGGAGGTGACCACACCCTCCTGATTACCCTAATAGATTGTAAGCTCTTCTCCCTTTGTATCCTCCCTTATACCCTAATAGATTGTAAGCTCTTCTCCCTCTGCATCCTCCCTTATAACCTAATAGATTGTAAGCTCTTCTCCTTCTGTATCCTCCCTTATACCCTAATAGATTGTAAGCTCTTCTCCTTCTGTATCCTGCCTTATACCCTAATAGATTGTAAGCTCTTCTCCTTCTGTATCCTGCCTTATACCCTAATAGATTGTAAGCTCTTCTCCTTCTGTATCCTGCCTTATACCCTAATAGATTGTAAGCTCTTCTCCTTCTGTATCCTCCCTTATACCCTAATAGAGTGTAAGCTCTTCTCCTTCTTTATTCTTCCTTGAACCCTAATAGATTGTAAGCTCTTCTCCTTCTGTATCCTCCCTTATACCCTAATAGATTGTAAGCTCTTCTCCTTCTGTATTCTTTCTTGAACCCTAATAGAGTGTAAGCTCTTCTCCTTCTGTATCCTCCCATATACCCTAATAGAGTGTAAGCTCTTCTCCTTCTGTATCCTCCCATATACCCTAATAGAGTGTAAGCTCTTCCCCTTCTGTATCCTCCCTTATACCCTAATAGAGTGTAAGCTCTTCTCCTTCTGTATCCTCCCTTAGACCCTAATAGAGTGTAAGCTCTTCTCCTTCTGTATCCTCCATTATACCCTAATAGATTGTAAGCTCTTCTCCTTCTGTATCCTCTCTTATACCCTAATAGAGTGTAAGCTCTTCTCCTTCTGTATCCTCCCTTATACCCTCATAGATTGTAAGCTCTTCTCCTTCTGTATCCTCCCTTATACCCTAATAGATTGTTCACCCTGAATAAGAGCCTATCTTATATATTTCCCCACCCTGTACATACAGATTGCCCACATTAATCCGGACCTTCACCCTGAATAAGAGCCTATCTTATATGTTTCCCCACCCTGTACATACAGATTGCTCACATTAATCCGGACCTTCACCCTGAATAATAGTCTATCTTATATGTTTCCCCCACCCTGTACATACAGATTGCTCACATTAATCCGGACCTTCATCCTGAATAAGAGTCTATCTTATATGTTTCCCCCACCTGTACATACAGATTGCTCACATTAATCCGGACCTTCACCCTGAATAAGAGCCTATCTTATATGTCCCCCCCCCCCTGTATATACAGATTGCCCACATTAATCCGGACCTTCATCCTGAATAAGAGTCTATCTTGTATGTTTCCACACCCTCTACATACAGATTGCCCACATTAATCCGGACCTTCACCCTGAATAAGAGCCTATCTTATATGTTTCCCACACCCTGTACATACAGATTGCTCACATTAATCCGGACCTTCACCCTGAATAAGAGCCCATCTTGTATGTTTCCCACACTCTGTACATACAGATTGCCCACATTAATCCGGACCTTCACCCTGAATAAGAGCCCATCTTGTATGTTTCCCACACTCTGTACATACAGATTGCCCACATTAATCCGGACCCTCACCCTGAATAAGAGCCTATCTTATATGTTTCCCACACCCTGTACATACAGATTGCTCACATTAATCCGAACCCTCACCCTGAATAAGAGCCTATCTTATATGTTTCCCCCCTGTACATACAGATTGCTCACATTAATCCGGACCTTCACCCTGAATAAGAGCCTATCTTATATGTTTCCCACACCCTGTACATACAGATTGCCCACATTAATCCGAACCCTCACCCTGAATAAGAGCCTATCTTATATGTTTCCCCCCTGTACATACAGATTGCTCACATTAATCCGGACCTTCACCCTGAATAAGAGCCTATCTTATATGTTTCCCCCACCCTGTACATACAGATTGCCCACATTAATCCGGACCTTCACCCTGAATAAGAGTCTATCTTATATGTTTCCCCCACCCTGTACATACAGATTGCCCACATTAATCCGAACCCTCACCCTGAATAAGAGTCTATCTTATATGTTTCCCCCACCCTGTACATACAGATTGCCCACATTAATCCGGACCTTCACCCTGAATAAGAGTCTATCTTATATGTTTCCCCCACCCTGTACATACAGATTGCCCACATTAATCCGAACCCTCACTCTGAATAAGAGCCTATCTTATATGTTTCCCACACCCTGTACATACAGATTGCTCACATTAAAAATCATCCTACCTGCATCTACTGCATGTTATGGGCCTTTAAACATCCAAGATGGCGGCTCATGGGACATCAGACAGCCTGCAAACAGGAAGTGCCTTCTGACTGTGTTGCTTTGCATTCTGGGATTGCTGACCTTTTCCTGACCCCAGCTCTGCTCTGTCTGAGCAAAGCACAGCTATAACCCCGCCCCCTGCACTTTATCCCACTCTTCTCTTCTCAGTAAGTGTGATGCTTCTGAGTCAAGTCCTAAATTCCTGAACAGAGTTGCAGCCCAGTGGGGGAAAGAATAATAAGTAAGTGACTAAAAACTTAAAATATATTAACTTTAGTTGTTGGCAGGGGTGGGCTGGCCGTAGGGCATACCAGGCAGAATCCCGCTAGGCCGGCACATGGGAAGGCCGCAGGTGGTGGCCGATGAGCAGAGCAGTGTAACGGGTGGAGGCCGCATTGCGTGCGCGCGCGCACACACACACCCAGATTATCTGCCTGTAAACATAAGTGTGTGTGTGTGAGAGCAGCGGCGTGCAGAGCGGCCTCCACCCATTACACTGCTCTGCGCATCGGTCGCTGGTAGAACGTTGGCTCCGCGCAGGCTCGGCATCAGCAATTACACTTACATGGATAGGGAAGCAGAGGAGCTGTGTCATGTGACAGAGCAGGATATGTGTGCACGCTGCTGCCCCCTAGTGACAGCCTGTCCCAGGAGCTGGAGGTCAGTGGATGCTTCACACTAGGTTCTGCCATTTGTAACTCGGCTGCAGGGAAGTGCTGCTGCTTCTGCCACAAGGTAAAGCCTTTCCTTTGTGTGTCCTCCCTCCTGGCAGCTTATTAAGGAAAGTTTAGATGTTCAACCCCCATTTACAAAACAAACAGTGTCCCATGTGCTGTCCATAGACTCGGCTGTGCAGAGCGCCATGTTGCCTGTCTCTGTGTTCTCAGGTCCTTCATATACTAAATGTCTGCTAAATGGAGCTTCTCACAGCCCTGTAACAGGAGAGAGGCCGGGTGGCCAGTGTGACCAATGAGAAAACTTCTACAAAGCCACCTCACATCTGTGTCCAAATCTGATCTGCTCCTGATCTGTGTCCAAATCTGATCTGCTCCTGATCTGTGTCTCCAAATCTGATCTGCTCCTGATCTGTGTCTCCAAATCTGATCTTCTCCTGATCTGTGTCTCCAAATCTGATCTTCTCCTGATCTGTGTCTCCAAATCTGATCTGCTCCTGATATGTGTCTCCAAATCTGATCTGCTCCTAATCTGTGTCCAAACATGATCTGCTCCTGATCTGTGTCCAAATCCGATCTGCTCCTGATCTGTGTCCAAATCTGATCTGCTCCTGATCTGTGTCCAAATCTGATCTGCTCCTGATCTGTGTCCAAATCTGATCTGCTCCTGATCTGTGTCCAAATCTGATCTGCTCCTGATCTGTGTCTCCAAATCTGATCTGCTCCTGATCTGTGTCTCCAAATCTGATCTGCTCCTGATCTGTGTCTCCAAATCTGATCTGCTCCTGATCTGTGTCTCCAAATCTGATCTGCTCCTGATCTGTGTCTCCAAATCTGATCTGCTCCTGATCTGTGTCTCCAAATCTGATCTGCTCCTGATCTGTGTCTCCAAATCTGATCTGCTACTGATCTGTGTCTCCAAATCTGATCTGCTCCTGATCTGTGTCTCCAAATCTGATCTGCTCCTGATCTGTGTCTCCAAATCTGATCTGCTCCTGATCTGTGTCTCCAAATCTGATCTGCTCCTGATCTGTGTCTCCAAATCTGATCTGCTCCTGATCTGTGTCTCCAAATCTGATCTGCTCCTGATCTGTGTCCAAATCTGATCTGCTCCTGATCTGTGTCTCCAAATCTAATCTGCTCCTGATCTGTGTCTCCAAATCTGATCTGCTCCTGATCTGTGTCTACAAATCCGATCTGCTCCTGATCTGTGTCTACAAATCCGATCTGCTCCTGATCTGTGTCTTCAAATCTGATCTGTGTCCAAATCTGATCTGCTCCTGATTTGTGTCCAAATCTGATCTGCTCCTGATCTGTGTCTCCAAATCTGATCTGCTCCTGATCTGTGTCTCCAAATCTGATCTGCTCCTGATCTGTGTCCAAATCTGATCTGCTCCTGATCTGTGTCCAAATCTGATCTGTTCCTGATCTGTGTCCAAATCTGATCTGCTCCTGATCTGTGTCCAAATCTGATCTGCTCCTGATCTGTGTCTCCAAATCTGATCTGCTCCTGATCTGTGTCCAAATCCGATCTGCTCCTGATCTGTGTCCAAATCTGATCTGTTCCTGATCTGTGTCCAAATCTGATCTGTGCCCGAATCTACTCTGCCACCAACTGATCTATATACTAAACTAAATTGTGCTGCTAACTGTTCTGTTCCCCAAATATATATATATATATATATATAAAAAATTATGTGACATTAATATACTATACTGGGCCAGGAACAGTAAAGCAGGCCGGTGTGCCCCAAAAAGTCACGGGCCATTTTTTAGTCCCAGTCCGCCCCTGGTTGCTGGGGAATAGTTTTATAAGGATTTGGGCTTTTCATGAAATCATGCTGAAGGTCCGGTTTAACATAGCGCAATATCCAAAAATCAGGATGCCCCAAAAACGGGGATGGTCACAGTCCAGGGTTTTGGCCTACTTTAAATACCAACTTCAGCCATGGCTGCCATGAAAACTGTGGAGAGTAAGAGCATATGTGGATATTCAAAACTGATTGTGTCTCCATGGTAACCAAAGTGTCATGTTATTCTTTCTTACTTTACTAGGTCCTGGCAGCCTCAATGTGCAATGTCAGCCAGCACTGCCGCAACAAAATGCCCCACAAGTATGGCCGCTGCGCGGATATGCCCGGAACACCGCAGGAGATTAAAAGCCAACTCCGGCCAGAAAGTGACTCTGCCGCTGAAAAGAGTTAATTGTTCCGATCGCTTCCTGTCCCGTCTCTCCAAATTCTCTGGCAGACGCTCCGAACATGCAGCTGCCGATATCGACGCTTACTGCCATGTGCCGCACTAAATATAAAACACAATCCAGCAAAACCCGCCACAGACAGGAGGGGGGAGCTACGAGGGTATAAGGGAGGATACAGGAGGAGAAGAGCTTACACTCTATTAGTGAATAAGGGAAGATACAGGAGGAGAAGAGCTTACAATCTATTAGGATATAAGGGAAGATACAGAAGGAGAAGAGCTTACAATCTATTAGGATATAAGGGAGGATACAAAAGGAGAAGAGCTTACACTCTATTACGGTATAAGGAAGGATACAGGAGGAGAAGAGCTTACACTCTAATAGGGTATAAGGGAGGATACAGAAGGAGAAGAGCTTACACTCTATTACGGTATAAGGAAGGATACAGGAGGAGAAGAGCTTACACTCTATTAGGGTATAAGGGAAGATACAGAAGGAGAAGAGCTTACACTCTATTAGGGTATAAGGAAGGATACAGGAGGAGAAGAGCTTACACTCTATTAGGGTATAAGGGAGGATACAGAAGGAGAAGAGCTTACACTCTATTAGGGTATAAGGGAGGATACAGAAGGAGAAGAGCTTACACTCTATTAGGGTATAAGGGAGGATACAGAAGGAGAAGAGCTTACACTCTATTAGGTTATAAGGGAGGATACAGAAGGAGAAGAGCTTACACTCTATTAGGGTATAAGGGAGGATACAGAAGGAGAAGAGCTTACACTCTATTAGGGTATAAGGGAGGATACAGAAGGTGAAGAGCTTACACTCTATTAGGGTATAAGGGAGGATACAGAAGGTGAAGAGCTTACACTCTATTAGGGTATAAGGGAGGATACAGAAGGAGAAGAGCTTGCTTACTATTGCTGCTGAACTTGCCCCTGTGGTCACCGATAAACTTTCCCCCATGCCTATTGCAGTGCATAATTTAGCTTCTGAACACTCAGCTGAGACTGCTGTTGCTGTGAAGGAGGCCATTGACTGCAGTTAATCTTCCTATATCTACCCCTATGTCTACCCATGTGGACAAGACTGGAGCCCCGGCTGCAAAGCGTCCTGCCTTGCACTTTATTCAGCATGGTGGTGCAGGGAGTAGGGCCAACAATGTTGTTGTTGCTGCAGTGCAGTCCCCTGTGTCCTATGCCCAGGTGGCCAGAAATGGGAGTGGAGCTACTGGTGAGAGGATGTCTGTGCCCAGTGAGGCCAACGCACCTGCCAGCAGCTTCAATAGGCGCAACCTGATCCAGCTTAGGTGGAAGGGGGAGGGGCCAGTTATCACCCGGCGGGCGGTGGTGGATCTCATCTTGGGTATGGGATTTACAGCCGCAGACATTTTTGCCCTGATTTGTCCAGTAGGGAGTGCAGAGCATGACTTAAGCTTTGTCAGACCGGAAGGAATGGACTTATTTTGGGAGCATTATGAGCTGCTAAAGCAAAGTCCTGCCTGGAAGGGGTAAACTCCCATCCAGGTCTCCAGACAGCAGCTCGTGAAAAATGTTACCATACTGGTTAGAAATGAGTCCATTCCCCCCTCTGATTTGACTGTCTGGCTAAAGCGTTATGGTGATGTTCTCACTCCCCTGAAGAAGATTCTGGAAGATCGGGACATCTGGACCGGGGGCTGGTCAGTGACCCTGAGGCTCCGCAGGAATGGCAACCAGGTCACCCACCTGCCATCTTCTGCCTATATTGGCCATGACCGGCTGACCATCTTTTATCCTAGTCAGCCCAAGGTTTGCCATAAATGTGTGGCCAAGGGTCACTTCAGCTCCTCCTGCTCGCTTCTGAGGTGCTCATTGAGCCAGGGCTTGGGTCACTTGGCTAAGGACTGCAATTCAATCCAATGTAATCTATGCAACCAGCTCGGCCACCCTTATAGTCAGTGTCCTGAGGCCAGGCACAACCTGGACAGGGAAGTGGTGCAGGAAATGCTGCGGCTGGGGGAGGAACATTCCCACGCTGCCCAGTCTGCGGTCCCTCCCCCACTCTGGGGGTTCCTGAGGCCCCTACGTCCACTCCTGTACCATCTGCAGGTGTCCCTAAGGTGAATCCCCCCAAGTCAGCAACCACCAGTGTAAGATCGAGTAATTTAATAGCTGAGGTGGCCCGGGGGGCTGGCACTGCATGTACCAAGGGGTCCCAGTAATAGTGGCCCCTGCTGTAAGACCTCGCAGGCTGGGGCTAGGTGATCCTGATCCTGCACCCCATCTGAGCAGGGTGGGAGTTCAGACCCCAAGATAGAATGGTCTGGACTCTCCCCTGAGGATCATAATTAACTGGCTTTCAGGAGGCCATGAAGAAAAAAGCATAATGTTGTTCAGGAGCTGCGGGAGAGCAGCGGGGTGCAGTTCCCCAACCGGTTTAAGGTGCTGTTAAAGGTCGAAGGAAGTATAATAATTATAGGCATATTTATTGTGCTTTGTATGATTATGCACCTGAATTCCTAACACTCAAATAGGATGTGGGCCTGAAATCCTGCCATGTCTATAGTAAACAGACCATAACAATAGACACCTATATTCACATATTCGCCCCTAGCTACCTCAATAGCTGGGGTATTTTCACATTTGAATTCCTAATTAGGTTGTCCTCCGACTCTGACACTGAAATACACATCAGACATGGTTTTGGATATTATTTGTGGAAGAGCAGTGTAACTCTTGAAATATGACAGTTATGACTATATTAATGAGAGAGTCTTATTCAGGACTAAAGGACCTTTCATTTGATATCAAATATGGAATACATATATTGGCCAAAGACTGATAATACACATATTATCACACTGTGTGATATGTATTTGATGTTTAGGTTCATTTAACTAAGAAATTAATGGGGATCATGAATTTCTTGTTGGATAATTTCTCACACAATAGATTGTATATGCAAAATATTTAAGGTATTACATATTTCTTCCTTGGGACATGTCACTGGATGTATGAGAACAGCTTCAGCGACCGTCGGTTTGTATCAGATTAGTGGTGAATGACTATGATGGCAGTTCCCCCTCCGATAAAGGTGGCAACCATTAATGTTGCCAGCATTAAATCTGTAAACGCTAGTTTCATGGCCTTATGATGGGTGGATACAGTGGTCAACACTACACTTAGGAAAGATTAGAGCCCTGTCAGTGGGGTAGGCCCTGATAGTGATAGCAGCTTTGATAATAGAAGTTTAATCCAGAACTTAGGTACCATTGCGTCATGAATCCACATGATGGCAGTGTTGCCTAAGGAATAAACCTAGATAATATAAGTTAGTCTAGCGTACACACAAGTCGGTAAATAGAGACTCAGGCAGGTGGCATTGGCAACATCACCCGCCCTGTCATTGGTTGAGCCTCGCAACATAGTTGGTTAAGGCAACATTTCAGAGGTTATATAAGGGAGGACCCAACCCTTTTAGAGTGTTCTGTTCTAGACTCTGTTCTACGCTAGTTCCAAGCTGAAGAGGGGAAGAGTGTTAATGTAGTGGAGGAGCAGAGTAACAGTGAGGGAGGAAGCAGTGGATTGTACTGGTTGCTGTAACTGCCAATAGATATTTCCTGTAACTGGACTATCCTGTTTGACATGGATGGAAGCCCTCAAATAAAGACCCTGTTGTTTGCACCAAGGAGTGTCCAACTGGAGACCAGAGATGACTGAACCAGTAAGTGCACCTCCACCCCACACATTCCTCACCAATCTGAGTCGCCCCTACCCTAGGTCCAAAAACCCCCCTCGCTCCTCAGAGCTTGTGCCATTGACCAGGCAAGCGCCCACTACATGTCATTTCCTGAATTGGGCTTAGTGTTATGTTGATTGGACTTCCCCTTTAAAGGCAAGGGGATCTGTACAATGCCCTATAATCATTAAAGGTGCCACTCCCAAAGCTACATAAAGCTCACCTCAAGAACACAGAATCATAGAGGGAGGCACTCAAGAAATGTATCAAAAAATATATATTTTATTCCATATAACTAAATTAATCACTACACATAACCACTACACAATTAAAATCCCTTAAAAAACAAATAATGAGACAATACATATAAGACAAACCAACATAGAAGTGTGTAGGCGATGGGGAGAGTACTGGCACAGAAATATCAACCAGCATCTATATATAAAACACATAAACACAAGTGATTTAATCAGTGCAAATAACAATGTGCAAATCCTGCCTATGATCCGGATCCTATATAAAATAATTATAAAGTGCAAAGTGCAACCAATCAATAGATACAAATAACAATGTGCAAATCCTGCCTGTGATCCGGATCCTATATCAAATAATTATAAAGTGCAAAGTGCAACCAATCAATAGATACAAATAACAATGTGCAAATCCTGCCTATGATCCGGATCCTATATCAAATAACTATAAAGTGCAAAGTGCAACCAATCAATAGATACAAATAACAATGTGCAAATCCTGCCTATGATCCGGATCCTATATCAAATAATTATAAAGTGCAAAGTGCAACCAATCAATAGATACAAATAACAATGTGCAAATCCTGCCTATGATCCGGATCCTACATCAAATAACTATAAAGTACAAAGTGCGACCAATCAATAGATACAAATAACAATGTGCAAATCCTGCCTATGATCCGGATCCTATATCAAATAACTATAAAGTGCAAAGTGCAACCAATCAATAGATACAAATAACAATGTGCAAATCCTGCCTGTGATCCGGATCCTATATCAAATAACTATAAAGTGCAAAGTGCAACCAATCAATAGATACAAATAACAATGTGCAAATCCTGCCTGTGATCCGGATCCTATATCAAATAATTATAAAGTGCAAAGTGCAACCAATCAATAGATACAAATAACAATGTGCAAATCCTGCCTATGATCCGGATCCTAAATCAAATAACTATAAAGTGCAAAGTGCGACCAATCAATAGATACAAATAGCAATGTGCAAATCCTGCCTATGATCCGGATCCTATATCAAATAACTATAAAGTGCAAAGTGCAACCAATCAATAGATACAAATACAATGTGCAAATCCTGCCTATGATCCGGATCCTATATCAAATAACTATAAAGAGCAAAGTGCAACCAATCAATAGATACAAATACAATGTGCAAATCCTGCCTATGATCCGGATCCTATATCAAATAACTATAAAGTGCAATCAATCAATAGATACAAATAACAATGTGCAAATCCTGCCTATGATCCGGATCCTATATCAAATAACTATAAAGTGCAAAGTGCAACCAATCAATAGATACAAATACAATGTGCAAATCCTGCCTATGATCCGGATCCTATATCAAATAACTATAAAGTGCAACCAATCAATAGATACAAATAACAATTTGCAAATCCTGCCTATGATCCGGATCCTATATCAAATAACTATAAAGTGCAAAGTGCAACCAATCAATAGATACAAATACAATGTGCAAATCCTGCCTATGATCCGGATCCTATATCAAATAACTATAAAGTGCAAAGTGCAACCAATCAATAGATACAAATACAATGTGCAAATCCTGAATATGATCCGGATCCTATAACAAATATCTATAAAGTGCAAAGTGCAACCAATCAATAGATACAAATACAATGTATAATCACAAACAGAACCTACATGATTATCCAATAGCTAAATACCCTATATGAAATGTAAATGACCACAAAATACCTCACCAATGTAGATGCTGGTATCAATCAACCATTAAATACCAAATACAGAGCAAAAATATATCCAACCAAAATATACTCAAGGTATCACAGATATGCCAGTAAAGGGTCTCCCCACCGCCTACAGCACCAGGAGTTACGCGTTCCGTGGGTGTATCCCCCACTTCATCAGGCAAGACTTCCCCTTTAAACTGCGCTGTCTGCGGGTCGCTGTTTCTAAAACACAAATTAGAAGAGTCGCGAGGCTTCTTATTAAACGTCTGTCTTTGGGACTCTCGACTGTCACAAGCTTTTACTGCTCAGCTGACCATGACAGACGCCCCCCCCCCCCCCCCCCCCCGCGCACACACCTGTCAAGAAGCTCCACAATTCCCCCGCGCCACCTCCTGTTTGTTTTTACTTGAGTGGAGTTTAGCTATGTGCCATGGCGTGCGGCGCGCCAAGCTGCGAGATGGATGTGCCCTACTTTCCCCGCGTTCTATCAATAGAAATTTACTCTGCTCACTGGCATTTCTCGAGTTTCAGCAGCACCTGAAAAATCTTGTTTTTTTTTCTTCTAATTTTTTTCTTCTTTCCTTTTTTTTCTTTCTTCTCATTTCTCCTCTTTTTTCGTCGTTTTTTTTCTTCTTTTATTTTCCTCTTCTCTTCTGTCTTTCCTATAAGTATTTACTTCCCCCTTTTTTTTTTACCTTTTTTTATCTTTTATTTTCTATCCTCTCCTTCTTTAGTCCCTTTTTTCTTCTCTCTTGTCTTCTGAATTTTCTGTTTTCTTTCCTCAGCTAATAGCCTTTCTATTCTCTATTTTAACCCTCTTCTCCCTTTTTTCTTTACTTTCTTTTCCTGTCTTCTCTTTCCCCTTCTTCTCTTACCACTCTTTTATCTCCTCTTCTGTATCATTATTATTGCTCTGTAGTCTCTCTTAAACCAGACCAACACCCTTACAAGAGACAGTGCTCATGCATCCCACCCCAGGGCAATTCAGATTGCTGCACATAAAAATTATTTTACTTTTTTTTAACTCCTGCCATGGGTGATTTTACATTCAAAATGGTGTCTCCCGGAGCTGCAGGTAGCCTGCAAACAGGTAGTGTTTCTGGGTTTTCTGCAGTTATGCATTGTGGGTTATGTTGGTTAAATCCAGGCTGCAGCATAGCTGGGAAAAAAAGCCTCAGGGGTAGCGCTCGTGCGGCGGCTCGTCCAATCATCACGCTCGGAGCTGCTGACATCACGCCGTCTAAGGCTTCATCTAAAGCCACCAGCTCCGAGCGTGCTGGCGGCCACATCCCCCGCTTCCTTCTAACAGGGAGCGTGGCCGCGTCGGCCACTCACAAATGCCTGGTGCGGGCACGCTCCCTGCTAGAGGGATAGGACTGGGAAATAAGGTAAGTGTATGGGGGGACCTGGGGGGGTTTCACACAGGGGGTAATCCTGATTTTGGATGCCCCGGGGGAGGGAATCGATCGGCCTGGGAATCTTATAGATTGCTGGGCTGATCGTGATGGGTTTTGGTCCACTTCAAAGAGGAACATCGGGGAGGTTAAAACTTCCCCCAAACCTCACAGATCTGCTGCCCCTCCAGTCTTACCTTTGGCCAGTATTTACTCACCTCTCCAGGGGATCCATCTACTGGGTCCCTCGGTTTCCGGGCGACCTTCCGACGAGCGGCGACATCTTGCATCTTCCCCTATCAGGCACTGCGCACGACCCCTGATCTTGCACCTGAACATTGCAAAGGAGCCGCCCAAAATCCCGCGAGACTTCACTGAGCTGCGAGATCGCGGTGGGACATTGACTAGCACGACGGGCAGGCTGATTCATCACTAACGCAAGGTAGCGACAGATGAGCGTCTGTAGCAGGCATTTTCAGAGCGCCCGCTAGTAGTCACTGTGCTCAGCCGTGGGTCGCTACTTCATCCAGTAATGTTGAATACATTGTGAGGAGTCACTATTTGACCAGTACAGCGCTGTATGGGAGCGCATGGTAGCGACTGCTCATAGCGACCGACTCACACCATATTCAGGAAAAAAACAGCCTCACAAATCTCTGGCGCTGAAAAATGCTTCTCTGAAGCCCAGAGCGCAGGAGGCGGTGTGATTAAAGTCTGTTTTTCAGCATCTATCCACTAGTAACAAAGCGAAAACATATGGAATTACATTGTAGCAACATTGTAACATGAACACTTTAATGGCAGACCTGTAATGTCATTTCTGAAGAAAAATAAAAAAAAAACAGCTTTTTCAATGCCAGGAGAGGTCACAGAATTATTTGAGATTAAAAAAAAAAACAAAAAAACAAAAACACAGTTTAAAGAGAAGGAAAGGATCGTCCATTGAAATGTATGGGAGAGCGTCAGGTAGCGAGAGGTCATACCTGGCGCTGTGCAAGGCTAAACGCCAGCGCTGTTTGTTGAGGCTGTGAAAATGATGAATCAGACGCTACATGGCGCTATCCCAGTCGCTAAACAGATTCTGCTTGATAAATGTGTGATTGCTGCCGTGTCCTGCGTTCACCAGTCGCTACCTGTCGCTACCTCTCATTAACCAGCCACTACCTGACGCCATCCCTTCATGAATAAGGGCCTAAGTCTATGCTTGGCAGTTAGCAACGGCTAAGCGGACGGCAGGGTGAGAATCGGACCCTGAAGCAGCAGGATGCTGCCGCCGCAGCAGGCAACGGCAACATCAAAAAGGTAAGTAGGGGCCAATGGGGGAATTCGTCCCCTTTTTATTTTAGGTCTGATGATCCTCTTTTAAAACGGCCGCTACCAGGAGAAAATAGTTGAGGCTGCATTTCAGCTTTGCTGCGGACACGGCGCTAAGATGCAGCAAGGGCTCCGGGAGAAGGTGAGTGGTGGAATCCGGGGGTTTCACACAGCGGGGCATCCCAATTCTGCATGCCCCAAAGATTGGATGGCCCTTGTGAGGAATAGGGCCAATATTATATTTCATTTTATCGCTGATGCCCAGCATCCCCCTTTAAGATTCTTTGTACGTAGCACATGTCACCCTTACAAGGCTAGCAGGAAAAGGAAGTCCATATATGACACTCAGAAAAGGCAGTTTGAGAATAAAAGCCCCCCTGCGGCTCTCCTAACACCTTTCTCGGACAGAGAGGAGTCAGGATCCTCCACTCCTGGGGAGGTGTGATAGCATATGGGAGCTTCAAAAGAATCAGTGTCTGGGAGGACGGGGTGGAGGGGCCAAGGAGACTAGAACAGCGTCACTTCTGGGGGAGGTCATGCGGCAGCGTGCTGGAGGTGCCAATCAACAGGCTTGCCACTCACCTTCATTCTGTGGGAGCTCTTCATCACCCCTCTACAACTGCACCTTAAGGTAACTGACTGCTTTTTATCTCTGTGAAACTCACTGTAACCTGTAACCCACTAATCAGAACAGCATTTGTATTCATTCATATTCCATTATAGCCAAATGTTTGTTATCACTGCCTAGTGTGCGCTCATTGCATTAAAACCTATATTTAACTTGAGCGATCTTTTGGCCTAGAATCAGTGTGTCCGCAGGCTTTGGGCCTGGTACTCCCGCTAGGCGGACTCAACAGGGTTTTGGGGAAGCGGTCTGTGTGTACAGAGGTCCCTGACTGATAGTTGGATCCCCCGGGGTTGAAATTGATTATCCCTGTGGCTCCAGCTGTCATGTGACCTAGTAATTTGGTCACATGACCCCCTTCCTTTTGAATTGTGGGATTGCCCGATTTAGTATTTAATCTTCCGCCTTCCGCCCGCCACCAGCCTAGTTAAAGTTGCCCTTGGCGACGAAACGCGTCGACGGTGGCGGAATTATCTACAATTTGGTACCTATGATCGTTTTGGCTGATGTTACTCTTCTGCTGGCGTAAGCTGCTTCATTCCAGGGCCGGTGAGACGAGCGCTGTCTATATATGATCAAATGCTGCTTTTAAACTGCTTGTTTGTGAGTGCAAATTTTATACATTTTTATTAAACTGTTTTGGGTCCTAACGGAGTTACACGAGATTCTGTTTCTCATTTGTTTCTCGGTAATTGGTTGGTTGGATCTACCCATGAATGCTGGTGAGCAACACATCTGAGGATAGGATCGGCTGATTACCTACTTGTGGACGTGGTTGAAGGCTTTTTCTATCTTTTTAGTCGGTAAGGATCTGCACTATCGGTGGTGGTTTGGTTTGGATTTTCATCGTGTGGAGGTGCACGTGCTTTGGGATAGAAATCCTCCTTTGCACTGAAATATTTTGAAGGTTGCTCTGTGTTTCAAAAAACATTTCTTCTTTATAATTGGTTCTTTTGGGAATAAGGACTATTACACGTTGAGCATTTGAGTTTGGACTTGAAATTATTGTTTATATTGTTTTTCATTCATTTTTTAGCGCGGTGTATGTACTAATATTGCAATTTGTGTAATTATTGTACTTTTTCACATGATAGTTGGATCACATGACTCGTGGTTCCCTGACAGCCCTGAAATCTTCCTTACCTGACGTCCTCTTTAAATACGGTGGATTGGCCCGAACGGCCTCTGAATCCTGGGTTACCAGCCCACAGAACAAAAAGCAGCCGTCATTGATAAAAAACATGCCGGCAATTGCGGCATTTCTTTTATCAATGAAATCTTGTACAACTTGCATAACAGTGATTCAATATCATGCAAGTTGTAAAATGGTGCAAGAAGAGAGAATATAGTCATGGCTTTGGTGCATGGTTCATGCACATGCGTTATTGTGTTGCATGAATCATGCGCCCATGCGTACATTTCCACATGCGCCGTGGATTGCACACATGGCCAAGGGGAATAGGCAAGGTGCTGAATCAAAGTTGATGAATCTAGTTAATGGGGACCCGAACTTTCGTGGTGAAAAATGGTCATTGTGAGATGGCTTTGGTGCATGGCTCATGCACATGCGTTATTGTGTTGCATGAATCATGCGCCCATGCGTATATTTCCACATGCGCCACACAGGCCAAAGGGAATAGGGCACGACGCTGAATCAACTTATAGAAGTTAATGGGGACCCGAACTTTCGTGGTGTAAAATGGTCATTGAAAGGGCTAAGGGGGCTCATTGGTGGCATATTGTTAGTAGTGAGGCAACTGATACACCAAAAAGATATGCAGCAAAGGTGATTGCATTGCTGTAAAAAAAAAAAGACAAAGATACATAACCAGGAGTCTTTTCCAACCAACAGCGCAATGCACACATCACATTGCACTGTAAGCTATCTAGATTCCAATAGCAGGCTCATGACTGCTTTAGAAAGTATCACAGCTAATTACAATAGAAACAATTAAGATAAATGAATTGCTATTCGACTTAAACAATGTAACACAATGGACCTCAGCAAGAAGCTAGCAGGCTTTCCAGAATAACTCATCGTGTTCGTTACAGTCACAGCTGGAGGGAGAGATAGCTCATCCCAAGGTTTTAAAGGGGACCAAAACCCACTGAACTTGTGAAATACATTTGGCCAAAGCCCCTGCCAATACTAGAACTAGAAATGGATATTTTCACTTTTTGAATCGTCCTGGAACGCTTTTTGTTTTTACTGTCCCTCTCTGTATGATGGCATGGTAAGCCGCATTGGTTGCATAGCTGTCTTTGACCACAGCAGAGCAAACACCACCATGACATGCCCAAGCGGTTTTGTTTAGAATACACAAGGCATTTACATATGATCGGAGATTTGGAGATTCTTTGAAATGGTTGAAATTTTAAACCGGCGCCTTAAAGCGGACGAAAACCCAGCTCGATTGGTCAATTGATCCCCCCCCCCCAAGGCATCCAAAATTGGGATGCCCCTCTGTGTGAAACCCCCCAGGTCCACTTACCTGGCTTCCCAGGCCAACGGCGCATTGCGCGGGCCGCATCCTCGCTATCCCTCTAGCAGGACGCATGCCCGCTCCAGCCATTTGTGAATGGCCAGCGCGGGCACGCTCCCTGTTAGAGGGAAGCGGGGGATGCGGCAGCGAGCGCTGGCCTTAGATGCTGGCTTAGATGATGTGACGTCAGCGGATCCGAGCGTGCTGATTGGACAAGCAGCAGCGCATGCGTCCTAGGACCGGGAAGAAGTGAGTTTCTTTGGGCGATCTGGGGGATTTCACACACATCGGGGGTGCCCCGGAGGAAAGGATCAAAACCCAGAATAGTCAAAAGCCTGGGTTTTGGTCCACTTTAAACCAAAGCAGAATAAAGAATCGCGTCTTCTCCCGCGTTCCTAGATTAATTCCCAGTAAATCATTCTCCATTTCTCATCTGAACTGGTGATTAAACTGGCTTTAAAGTCGCCGCAGATGTCACGCCGCCATTCCAACACTCGCTCCCGCTGACACTCTGTCTGTTTATTTAGACGTTTTAATTTTGCTGTAAATGGGAAAAGAGCCGGAGATGAATGAATCATTGATGTCTGCCGTGTGATTGATCTGCCGGGAGGGAGGACGAGCCGCGTGCCAGTCTGAAACGCGTCTCTCCTCTGATCAGTTCCCTCTGAAGACTTGTTGAGAAAGGGAGAAAAAAAAAACAATGAGAGCTCTTTGATTTCTTACCCCTGTTTCCAGGGCCGGATTAAGTGTGGTGGAGGCCCCGGGCACAAAATCTGGTGGAGGCCCCAGATACAGTATAAAATAATAGTCCAGCCAAGTAACTGATTGGTTGGGTGTCTGGCTCCCGCCCACTTACTGGAACATCAGATCGAGTCCCTTGTGCCTCCCTTGTGCGGGTGCGTGCTGCTCGGGAACTCCTGCTTTACCATTCTGGGGGTGGTGTAGTCGTCCGGCTGGTCCAGCAGAAAACAGTTCCCTGCATTGAGCTGCCAGCGGCTGTGCTTGGTGCCCCATGTGCAGGGACAGCTCTGCACCCATCACCGTAGCGTTGCTGGCGGCGGCTTTGCTGCTCTAGACTCTCCATCCTGCCCTGTGGTGGCTTTGGCTGCCCAGACGCGTCCCCACTGCCACCGATAGCTTTGTTGCCGGCCCCACAGCCGCCAGACCAGAGACTGAAAAGCCTCCTGGACCAGACTATAACCCAAAGGTTGGTGGAGGCCCCCTTTGCAGGGCAAGGGGTGGAGGCCCTGGGGCGTGCCCTTCATAATCCAGATGGTGCAGTTCTCAAAGCATAGGTATTTTTTGTTGGGCTTTGGGGCCAATAGAGGATGTCCTGGTATGACATTCCATCTGAGGAGGGGTGTTTGGAGTCCCCCTTGAAGCACTTTATACCCATGGGGCCTTGACCTTGAGGTCACTGTGTACAGTACCCCCTGTAACGGGCCACAGTCGCTGGCAGAAATGGCAGGGAAAAACACACAAGTGGATGGAAACTGGAGGATGGACCGGTTAGAGGCCAGACGAGAATGTGGGCATCTGCTAAGAAGTTACTGCGTGCCAGGGACCCGTAGGTCATATTAAAGACTACCCAATAAAAAGGGGGTGCCCTGTTAACCATACACATGACTCAGTATGAAGTTCTTGCTTCTACACTAAAGAGGACTGTTTTGCCAATCGGATCAGTCAGAACCAGAACAGGAAATAGTCGGAACCGGAAGTGATGTTCCTGATTGATAAGGGGCCCACTTTAACAATAGCAAAGATATAATGACAGCTTAAAGCACACAAATAGCATAAAACTTAGACAATAACAAAGAACATAAAAACATTTCATTACAACTTCAATCCACACTGCTTAATGGTACTTCTCATCTATTCAAACTGTATCCTATATCCTTCAGATACAACAACTACATGTTTCCTATATCCTTCAGATACAACAACCACATGTATCCTATATCCTTCAGATACAACAACACACTACCCAGCATGCATATGGTTAATCATGGGTCCTGGCTGATATGTGCAGTCGGCACAGTGATGTCAGGATCAAGCTTGGTAGGTCATGGGTCTTCAGCCCCACAGATCACTGTCCATGACAGGTGTCTTCTCGAGTCTCCTGATATCACGGTGGCATGCCCCTCATACTTATGATGGTCGTCACCTCTAAGAGCTGGCCGAACTCCAAGGTTACAAGCAACTTGTTTTCGGGGACCCTGTGATGCGTTTCAAGCATAAGCTTGCCCTTAGTCATACATGTAAGCCCAGTTGGAGAGACTTTCTATTTATATAATTCATAACTCATTGCTTACCAATAGCGTAGAAGCCATGCTATGAATAATATAAATAGAAAGTCTCTCCACCCGGGCTTGCATGTATAATTAAGGGCAAGTTAATGCCCGAAACACATCACAGGGTCCCCGCTGGGGGGCACATTTTGACCAGGTCCGGGAATCTATGCTGGATGTTTTGATTCTTCTTTATAGATATTAGTATTCAGTATTTGGATTGTGGCATTTTTAAGCTTTGGATTAAAAGTTACGTTTTAAGCTAAGAGAAAGCTGGATACCTCACCGCCATTACTAATACAGTAACAGCATTCTTGTTGAATTTTGCCATTTATTTACTAGAGGTAAATGGTCTCCCTATGGCTCCTGTGTTTTGAAACTGGAAGCAGTCCAATCGTAACATCGGACCATTTTTAGGGCCAAGCTAGATGGTTGGAAATCTCACATAAGCCACTGCTCCCTACTAACATTTTTCAAAGTTGGCTCCTAAATTTCGGTGGCCGGCTTCCCAATAGCTCCTATGCTCCACGACAAATGGCTCCTACTTATCTGCCAGGTTAATGGTATTGGTTGGCTTATTAATAGGTTGGACTTATCTCCTAATTGTAGGTGACTGGCTATTAGGGCTGATTCATTGCCATGAAAATGTTTTTTTTTCTCCTGTGTTTTTTTTTATATGACAATTCTTTTTTCCCTTTTCTGCAATTCCGCGCCATATTTAGTTGTGCAAATTATTTGAATATCTGCACAGCTAAATATGTTGCTGAAACTGCACAAGCAAAGAAATCATTAGACATTTTTTCTTCTCATAAAAAGTGAGAAAAAAAGATTCTCATGATGCTTAATCATCCTTCTTGCATGGCCCGCATGCCTTAATGGATACAATTGATTCTACTTATTTCCCAAATGAAGAAATTTATTTTTGGTGCCTCCCATGTTCCAAGATTAGCTGGATCCTACTTATCTCCTAAACTCAGATGGCTTAATAGATTTGATGCTCCAAGATTAGTTGGATCTTACTTATTTCCTAAGTGAAGATGCCTGGTTTCTGAGTTGTTCCCATGCACCAAGATGAGTTGGATCCTAATGATCTCCTAAATGGGAGGTGTCTGGCTCCCATGCCCCAAGATAACTGAGATCCTACTTATCCCCTAAATGTAGGTGGCTGGCTTCACAATAGATCCCATGTTCCGAGATTTCCTACATAGGGAGTTCTGGTACCGAATAGCTCCCATGCTCAAAGATGAGTTGGATCCTATCTCCTGTCTAGCTTTTAGTGGCTCAAGTTCTCCAAGATTAATGGATCCTATTTATCTGAGAAATTAAGGTGGCTGGCTTCTCAGTGGCTCCCATGCTCCAAGATGATTTGGATCCTACTTATCTTCTAAATGGAGGTGACTGACATCTGAATAGATCCTATGCTCCTAAGATGAGTTGGATTCTATCTCCTAAATGAAGCTCCCATGCTCCGAGATGAGTTGGATCCTACTTATCTTCTAAATGGAGGTGGCTTACATCTTAGTAGATCCCATGCTCCCAAGATGTGTTTGGTCCTACTTATCCTTAATCAAGGTGCCTGGCTTCTCAGCGGCTTCCATGCTCCAAGATGAGTTAGATCCCAAGTATCTCCTAAATAGAAGTGTCTCAGTTGCTCCCATGCTCCAATATAATTTGGATCTTACTTATCTCCATATATAGGTGGCTGGCTTCTCAATAGATTCTATGCTCCAAGATTAGTTGGATCCTAATGATCTTCTTAATTCAGGCGACTGGCTTCTCATGGCTCCTATGCTCCTAGATTGGTTGGATCCTACTTATCCCCTACATGTAGGTGGCTGGTTGTTCAATAGCTCTCATGCTCCAAGATGAGTTGGATCCTATCTGTCTCCTAAATGAAGCTGTCTAGCTTTTCAGTGGCTCAAATGCTTCAAGATTAACGGATCATATTTTTCTGTGAAATTAAGGTGACTGGTTTCTCAGTGGCTCCCATGCTCCAAGATGAATTGGATCCTACTTATCTTCTAAAAGGAGATGGCTGACATCTGAATAGATCCCATGTCCCTAAGATGAATTATCTCCTAGATGGAGGTGCCTGGCTTCTCAGGGGCTCCCATGCTCCAAGATGAGTTAGATCTAAACTGACTATTTTTGAGGTCCTCAAAGTGGGACAGTATAAACCAGTTCGTGGGCGATGGGTCTGGTAGGGATGTGGTTTAGCATGTAGCTTAATTACTGGTAACATGCTCTAGCAATATCTGTCCCATAAAAGATGTGGGTGATGGAGTCAATGTTCGGAAATCCATATATTCCACTGCCCTATTCAACCAAAGAGTCAGAGCAGTTGTAAACCACCGAGATATCCAGAATTCTGCGTTTGGTGGTACAGTCTTCCCCATGTCTGCAAAGTGGGACATTTAGGTTTCCCCAGAGTTTTTAGAAGGATAGTGGCCTCAAAGTGGGACTTTCCCACTGAAAGTGGAGCATCTGGTCAGTTTAGTTAGATCCCAATGATCTCCTAAATGGAGGTGTCTGGTTTCTCAGTTGGTTGCTCCCATGCTCCAATATAATTTGTATCTTACTTACCCCCTAAATGTAGGTGGCTGGCTTCTCAATAGATTCCATGCTCCAAGATTAGTTAAATCCTAATGATCTCCTGAATGGCTTCTCATTGGCTCCTGTACTCCAAGATTAGTTAGATCCTAATTATCTCTTAAATCTAGGTGGCTGGCTTATCAATAGATCCCAATGCTCCAAGATCTCCTACATTGAGGGTTCTGGCTACGGAGTGGCCTCTATGCTCCAAGAAGAGTTGTAATTTATCTATCTCCTAAATGAAGCTGTCTAGCTTTTCAGTGGCTCAAATGCTTCAAGATTAATGGATCCTATTTATCTGCGAAATTAAAGTGGACCCATGGAGGTGGGCCGGCCCAGGACTCTTATAGATTTAGGAGACTGGCTTATCTAAAATTTATTCCCTCCCCCAGAGGCATCCAGAATCAGGATGCCCACTGTGTGAAACCCCCCAGGTCGCCCATAAACTCACCTTCTTTCCCGGTCCAACAGCGCATGCACGAGCAGTGGCCGCATCCCCGCTATCCCACTAGCAGGCATTTGTGAATGGCAGGTGAGGGCACACTCCCTGTTAGAGGGTAGTGGGGGATGCGGTCGCCAGCATGCTCAGATCCGCTTGTATTAGACGAGCTCCTGGACAAAGGGGCTCGAGCGGATCCGAGTGTGCTGATTGGACGAGCGGCTGTGCATGAGTCATAGGACCGGGAAGAGGTGAGTTTGTTCAGGCGACCTGGGGGATTTCACACAGCCGGGGGCAAGGACCAAAACCCAGGATAGTCAAAATCCTGGGTTTTGGTCCACCTTAGGGTGGCTGGCTTCTCAGTGGCTCCTATGCTCCAAGACAAGTTAGAGTCTATTTATATTCTAAATGGAGGTGGTTGGCATCTCTTTGGCTCTCATTCTCCAAGCCAGGTAGCAGTCAAGCAGTCCTTTATGGTGAAACACTTCAAGTATTCAGGGCTAAGATTGGTTTTAAATATGGGTTTCAAATCAGAGAAAGGCCAATCAAACTGTAACATAGGAGTCAAATGGGTCAGCTTGTTTATCCCAAGCCACTAGTAATAAAACTGTGTAAGCAGTCAGAAGGGTTGGTCCTGGATGGGTGATATATGCTACTGAGGCTTTCAGTGGCATAAGTTCTGGATAAAGCCGCGGGCTGGCAATAGTTCTGTTGTCAAGCAGTTTGTTTAAATTGGATTTCTGGGTGCGGGATATAGGAGTGGCTGTAGAGTCTTGGCGGGATAGCCACTCCCTTACTCCAGTCCAGGATTCACAAGTTGCCGCTGAATGTGAGAGAGACAAAAGACGTGTAAACTGAGCATTAAGAGGGAGCTAACCCCAATGCTCTGTTGGAGGCTGGAGAGAGCCAGCGTCTGCCTGAAAGCCTGTTACTGGGGGGAGCTCTGGAATTACAGGTATATGTGTTTGTCTTTTTGCTGAAGAAAGCATTATTAGTTTTATGGACTTTAGCTGCAATGCTGAACAGGAATAAAAATCCTGTGTTTGCACAAGAACTGGACTTGTGCAAACACGTGCCTACCTGTTTTTGTGTGTAATTCACATGAAGACCAGCCAGCATTTGCAATAAAATGTTAAGCTTTAATAATCCAATGATTAAAATCCAATCCAAATACAGGCAATCCCATTAAAAAATGGGGTGAAAATCCTCTGTCTACGCGTTTCAGACACGTAGGTCCTTAATCATGACATGAGGATTCAGATCCCATGTGGTGTTCAAGTACATGAAACCCCACCCCAGTGCTCCCCTCCTCTGGCAATTTAATTAATTATTGAAACTAAATTTCAAACCAAATTAACTATTTGTTTCACTTAGTTTTACATAATGACTTAAATAAAAAAAAGTTAACTAAGTGAAACAAATAGCTTTTCCATTTATATAATATGTATCTGCTTTGAATACATTGTGATACTATAAATGGGCAGCTGTAGGAGTGGTAGTTCCACCCTTAACCAGCAAACTGGTCCTATGATATAATTTCCGCCCTTCGGCTTTAACCAGTATGTATGAGGTGTGTGCGATTTTGGACCTCGTCACTTCCGCCCTTACTTCGGAGCTTAATGCGGTGTCGGCTTCCACCCCTCTCTGTTTGCATACCACCCAAATATGGTGCTGAAAGCTGCGCACGTCGAGACGGGTAGGATATGTATACTTATATAGCTAATTAATCATTTGGTTTCAATAATTAATTGAGGAGGGGAGCACTGGGGTGGGGTTTCATGTATTTAAACACCACATCGGATCTGAATCCTCATGATTAAGGACCTCCGTGTCTGAAACGCGTAGACAGAGAATTTTCACCCCATCTTTTTTATTGGATTGCCTGTATTTGGATTGGATTTTAATCGTTGGATTATTAAAGCTTTACATTTTATTGCAAACGCTGGCTGGCCTTCATGTGAATTACACGTATCTTGCGAGGGGAGCACCCGCAGCCGCCCTGCAAACAAGCCTGGACTCTGGCCTTAAATAACTTAAGGTAGAGCTGACAATTTTGTGTGTGTACTTGGCCTACCTGTTTTTATGCCAGTCTGCACATAACTGTTAAACCTCAGAGTTTCTTATAAACCAACACTGACACTCTTCTTGAGGTTTCTAAACAAAACAAGGAACATGTCGCAATACACGCGGTGACAGGCGCACAATAACCTTCACACGAGCTCCATTTACAGAAGGTGACAGACTAATGTATTTTCCTGGGAGTTTGCCGTAAGCAGATTAACAATAATGTTGCATTACACTCAATTATAGGTGTGTGATGCTTTGTTGTGCGGCTGGAAATTATACGTTCATATCCCCTCAGCCGGTGTTTCGGATGCTACAAATGTAATAAAATGTATTCAAACAGGAAGGTGAGAGAAGATTGAGAAATGGAAGTGCGGCGTGATTTGTGTACCAATCTCAATATGGATCTCATTAACAAAAGCAGCCACGATGGACTGAATATCTAATCATCCGTATCTGCCAAGGACCTGACCTGTCTCATTTATGCTCTGCTTGTTTTATTTTACAGGACAGCCTCCGATGGTTCAAAAATCAAGACGAGATTCACATGTAGTGCACAAACAAATTACCCAGGGCTCAGACTCTATGAAAGAACCTTGGTACTTATCTTTGAAGCCCCTGAGGCTGTGGATTGAACTGAGATCCAGACTAGCGAGTATAGGAGCTTTTGCCAGTTGCTGCTTGCATTTTCAATTGAGGTTGTGGTATAAGGGAGTGGACTATTCTTTAAGGGGTTTTATATTGGGAGACTTTAGGTGTTTGCTTAAAGTAGACCTTCACCATGAATAAGAGCATGTCGCGATCAACTTACCTCGGGATCCGTCCCACGTTGTCTCCGGGAGGCTAGCCGGGGCTCGTCCTGCCCGGCGTCCGTGCCGAGTGCCGGCTTGGGCATCGTTGGCTTTGGCGGCACCAAGCACGGCCGTCTCCTCCCTTCACAGCCGCATCCCCGGCTTCTCTGAACTTCTATCTTAAAGTGGACCAACACCCAGGATTTTCACTATCCTGGGTTTTGGTCCACTTCGGTGGGGCACCCCGATCGGGGGGGGCCCCGCTGTGTGAAACCCCCCAGAACGCCCGGAAACACTCACCTCACCACGCTCCTACGCGGGCGCTCGTCCAATCAGAGCGCTCAGAGCCGCTGTGGTATGCACGTACAAGCGGCGTCCAACCATAACCCCTCAGAGCGCTGGAGGCCGCGTCTCGCGCTTCCCTCTAACAGGGAGCGCACCCTGCTAGAGGGAAGCGAGAGACGTGGCCGCGACCCGCGCATGCGCTGTTGGAACGGGGTTAATGTAAGAATTCTGGGCTTCCTGGGGGGTTTCACCCCGCGGAACATCCCGATTTCAGATGCGGGCCTTATAGATTCCCGGGCCGATCCCCCCTGGGTGTTGGCCCACTTTAAGTACACAGCGCCAAGGGCCAAAGAGCCCAGAGCTGTTCTAGGTGAAAACGCCCTTTAAAGTTTAAACTGGGAAATCAGCCCAAGGTTCCAGTTGCACCAGCCAATCCTGTTAGCTCCCATCATATAAAGGTTGTTTCCCCACACTAATTCCTTGCCTGTGATAGCGTTTAGCTGGGTGTGCTCTTGATCCTGAGAATTCCTGTTTGATCCCGTTCCCGACCTCATTTGTCCGCCTGGACCGACCCTTGCTTGTACCCTGACCACGTTTCTGCCTCATCCCTTGTGCCGTGTACCCGTGACCTCCCAGATTGACCTTTGGCCTGACCTCGACTCCTCTATTGTATCTCCCTTGGTGCTGCGATAGTTAAGGATAGACTTTCCGTGTATGACCCTGGCTTACCCGACATTGCCCAGTCTGGCCTTTGGTTTACCCACATTCACCCCCTGTAAGCTCACATCCTTTGTGCTACTAAGTCCTGGTGGCAGCCGTGTCCGGCAAGGCATGTAAAGCGTCCTGGCAAATGGGGGCGTGACTAAAGGGGAAGCTAGCAGCGGAGGCTAGCGACCTTGAAGGCCGGTGTCCCACAGGGTCCGACAGAGTATATCTTATGTCCCCCCCCCCATGTACATACAGATTGCCCACATTAAAAATCAGCCTACCTGCATCTACTGCATTTTCTGAGCCTTTAAACATCCAAGATGGCGGCCCATGAAGTCTCAGGCCGCCGCCTGCAAACAGGAAGTGTCTTCTGACTGTGCCGCTCTGCATTCTGGGATCGCTGTCCTTTCCCTGTCCCCAGCTCTGCTCTGTGTGTGCAAAGCACAGCTATAACCCACCCCCCTGTTCTTTTGCCCCCTCTCCTCTCCCCAATATGTGATGCTTCTGAGGCAAGATGGCGGCGCCTGTACCCTAGATTCCTGAACAGAGTTGCAGCTCAGTGGGGGAAAAAATAAAAAGTGACATTAAAGGATGCTGAAGGTCCGGTTTAAGTTCAATAATGTTTTTTTTTTTGCTATGTTGCCAGTTTAAACTGGACCAACACCCGTTTTTTCTTTAACAGGGGTTGGTCCTGCAGACAGCAAATAAGAACAAGGCACCCAGAATGCCCCCCTGAACACAGCCCCCCTAGAAGGCGCCCGCTCCCCTTACCTTCAACTTCGGGAAAGGAGTCCTGCGATTGACCGCCACCCGGCAAATGTTTATATGACTTGGTGGGAGGTAAAATTTATCTATAGTGACCGTAATACATTTTCTCAACATCTTCATTGGTATGGTCACTATATTGATGACCTCATGGACCTCCTCTCTTAATTTTTTAATTATCGAAATAAAAATGACCTGAATTTATGATTTACAGGGGAATGACATAGGGAAAGAATCAATTTTCTAGACGTAACCCTGTCTGTGAATATGTCACTTAGCCGCATTGAAAATAGAATGCACGCTCCCCTTACCTTCAACTTTGGGAAACGAGTCCCTCGATTGGCCGCTGGCTGGTCATATGACTTGGTGGGAGAGAGAATTTATCTATAGTGACCGTAATACATTTTCTCAACATATTCATTGGTATGGTCGCTATATTGATGACCTCATTTGCATCCGATCCTGCCTTATGGACCTCCTCTCTTAATTTTTGAATTATCGAAATAAGAATGACCTGAATTTATGGTTTACAGGGGAATGGCGTTGGGAAAGGATCAATTTTCTAGATGTAACCCTGTGTGTGAATATGTCACTTAGCCGCATTGAAACTAGTAGTTATAGAAAACCCCAATCAGGAAATACCATTACCAAGAAATACAGAGACCGCACCAAAACAATCTGTATCGCTATATAAAAGTGTGCTGCACTGGGGAATGGTATGCAGTCAAGCCAGTCATTAATCCATGCGGGGATCCCACAAATCCCCAAAGAACCACCCCCACAAAATCAGTGGCACCACTATTTGTATCAAAAAGGATATATGCATTTATTAACACATCTATTTACACTACACAATTAAGACACATTAAAAGCCATTAAACAACACATAACAATATAACAGAGGGGGGGTGTACACTGGGATGGAACAAATAGCAGCTAAATTTCCTGTTTCAAGCAATTAAATATGGATGCAGACTCTGTCCATTTATCAGGCTGGCAGTAAAGTGCACAATTCATAGTCCAGCACAACCATATAAAGTGAGTGTGATCTCTAATATCCCTCACAGAGTGTGCAAAAAATGCTCAAATATATAACTAATCTAATTAATTCCTAATCCATCTTAATAACCACCTTAGTAAAGTGCAATGTGCCTAAATATATTATCAATATGTACAAATAAAGCTCATAATAACTCAGGAAGCTCAGGAATAACTTTCACCGTATGACGAGGGTGAAAGCTGGACGCATGTACAATGGAATTTCCTTAAGCCATGCGGGGATCCCACAAATCCCCAAAGAACCACCCCCACAAAATCAGTGGCACCACTATTTGTATCAAAAAGTCACAAATAAAGCTCATTAAGAAAAAAATATATTAAGGACCAGCCAGGGTGAAAAAACAATACAGACAGGGCAACTTGCCCTGAAGAAGTGACGCGGTGACGTCACGGAGCGCGTAGGTAGTGAGGTGGGGGGGGGTTACACTGTGGCGGCTTTGCTCTTTGATCTGTAAGATTTCTGTTTATATGTGTTGTATGTCTGTATTGTTTTTTCACCCTGGCTGGTTCTTAATATATTTTTTTCTTAATGAGCTTTATTTGCGACTTTTTGATACAAATAGTGGTGCCACTGATTTTGTGGGGGTGGTTCTTTGGGGATTTGTGGGATCCCCGCATGGATTAAGGAAATACCATTGTACATGCGTCCAGCTTTCACCCTCGTCATACGGTGAAAGTTATTCCTAAGGCAGGGGCGTATCTAGGAGGAGAAGTGGGGGCACGTGCCCCGGGTGCAGCAGGTTGGCGGGCGCCAAAGGGGTGCCTGAGCACAATTGGGGGCGCCATTTCAAATCTTTGCCCCGAGTGCCAGAAAGCCTAAGGGCGAGTTTATAAGAGCGCAACACATTATAGTTTATAAGAGCGTGACCCGATTGCTCAGGCACTTCTCACAAGAATGTCATAGTATCAGAGAGAGGCTACAGGAAAGAGGGTACAGTGAGGCCTTACTGGATAGAGCCAAATGCTTTTCAGACTCAACTTTTTGGAAGAGTTTAAACCTCACCGCTTATTATTAATCTGCAGAGCAAATATGTGAAAGACTCGCGAAACGTCCGAGAGATGGGGAAGGTGAAGACGTTGGGTGGAAATGGCTAAAGGTGATGAACAATGAATGAGCAGAAATGAGAGGGAGTCACCACCGTAAATAAAAAAAAAATAAAAAAAACAGCGGAGAGATGGAGCAAAGAGAAAAGTCATTAATTCCCCGGCATCTCCTTGGAAGTGGAACACGAATCCCAATGTAGCCGCTTTATCTTGGCTCCTCAGCTGTGAAATGTTCAGTGCTCCGGGGCCTGGTGAACGTTAGATCTTTTCCAAAGACAAACGTAAGGAGCTGCGGTCATTGGCCGGGTCGCTCCGGTGCCTTCCATTATTGCTCGGGAAGAATGCCTCCTATTCAGGACTGGCCATGGGTGAAATTACATTATAGTCTGTTTACATAATTGAAAATGGTGTCTTGAGTCTCGCTATAAGGACAAGCTTCCACCAGCTGCCACAGAGACTCTTGGCCAAACTGAAGGGTGACTGCTCTGTGCATTAAAAAAAAGCAGACCAAAAACTCAGCAGGTCTTTATACAGATGCAGCTTTCTTTAAATCTTGGTGCATGGGTGCATCGTGCTATCTTGAAATTTTAAATGGCTTCTTTGTGAGCTATCACAACGGGATGAGTCGGTTAACAATTGCTACATCTCTACATAAAACTATGTGAAATAAAATCATCGGACATTTCACCTTTGGTGGGTCACATATTTTGTATTTTTTTTTAAAACTTGTTTTTATTATGCATATGTGGGTAGCCTGGATAATGTTTGAAGTGGACCAACACCCAGGACTTTAATCTTGGTCCACTTCCCGATCGGGGTGCCCCGCTATTTTAAACCCCCCAGATTGCAAGTAAAAACTCACCTCACCCCATTCCTACGGCACATGCACGGCCGCTCGTCCAATCAGCGCGCTCAGACCACCCTGGTATGCGAATCAATGATACGTCTTACCGCAGCGGCTCCGAGCGCGCTGGCAGCCGCATGGCGCGCTTCTCTCTAACAGGGAGCGTGCCCACGCGCCCTGCTAGAGAGAAGCGCGAGATGCGGCCTCGGGCCGCGCATGCGTAGTTGAAACCGGGAGTAAGGTTAGGTTAGCGGGCGTGCTGGGGGGTTTCACACAGCGGGGCATCACAATTTTGAATGCCCCACGGGGAGGGGTCGGATCAGCCTGGGAATCTTATAGATCTTATAGGCCGATCAAGGAGGGTGTTGGTCCACTTTAAACTGGACCAACACCCTCCCATGATTGGCCCGGGAATCTATAAGATTCCCGGACCGATCAGACCCCTGACTGCGGGGCACCCCGCTGTGTGAAACCCCTAAATCCCTACCTTATCCACGATCCAGCGGCGCCCGCCGCCGCCTCCCGCGCGTCCCTCTAGTAGGACGCGCACTCGCGCCGGCCGTTTGTGAATGGCCGGCACGCGCCCTGTAAGAGTGACGTGCTGGAGGGGGCTGCGGGCGCGCTCTCTTGTCCGTCGCTGCCTCCCGCTTGTCCGTTGGCGGGGATTGGCAGCGGCGGTCACATGGGAGCGAGGAGAGGTGAGTTTTTCGGGGTTTCTGGGGGGTTTCACACAGCCAAAGTGGACCAAAACCCAGGATAGTCAAAATCCTGGGTGTTGGTCCACTTTAAATCTTGGTGCACTGGTGCCTTGTGCTATCTTAAAATCTTAAATGCTTTCAATGGCTTCTTTGTGAGATATCACAATGCGATGAGTCGGTTAACAATTGCTACATCTCTACATAAAACTATGTGAAATAAAACCATCGGACATTTCACCTTTGGTGGGTCACATATTTTGTATTTTTTTTAAAAACTTGCTTTTATTATGCATACGTGAGTAGCCTGGATAATGTTTAAAGGCTCGGATGCTGGCCAAAAAAGGATTTTAGAGCTACAGTAGGAAGTGAAGTAGAGAAGGGGAGAGAGGTGTAGGGATGGAGAAAGGAACAGGGCCTGGGGAGGGAGTGACCCCATTATTCGTTAGGGAGGTTTCCTCTCCCCTCCTTGCCTGGGCACATGTTTCAGTGTCCGTGTGGTGTTTATATGTGTTTGTGTGTCCCTCCTTGTTGTGAGTTCTGTTTTTATTTCTGATTGAATGTCAGGAAGGTAGAGGGTCTCGGGCGTCAGCGGATCCTTGTCAGGTGGCCAATACACTGAATTAAATGCTGGGACCAGCCCGGAGCTCTCTTCTGGATGTGGATGGTCCGGACATATGGGGGTTGATTCAGAGCCCCTTTCTCATCATTTTTATGGAGGTCTTGCTACCAAACGAAAAATCATGCAAAAATGAAAACATTTCACACTAAAGTTCTCACAGAAAAAGGGCTTTGCTGAATCAGACGAGGGGAAAAAATTAACGAAAATGGAAATATTCACGCAAAAAAAAAGGTGAGAAAGGGGCTCTGAATTAACCCTATGGTGGTCGCCACAGAGTTCGCTGGGTCGGCTATGGAAAGGAGGTTGAGATAGTCGAGATTTGAGTTATTCGGCAATACAGGTGGCTGATGTGATTCTTCTGAGGTTTTGATGTGTTATATGTACTGCACTTTGTTTTGTGTATATTTGTGATATTGTAATATGCTTAAAATTCAATAAAATAAGATTAAACATAAACTTGATTTTATTGTTTGTTTTTTTATACAGTTCCAATTACAAGTACCATGTACACAGCATAGATATGGATATAATCTTACAGGTAGGTTACAAAAGGGCACATATAGCATTATAGATGGGTAAGCCAATGCATCATCTCCTATCATAAAGTAAATTAATATCCAACGACATACAGTTATTGCATGTGTCTCTATTTGTCCCCAGGTCTTGTTTCCATCAAGGTGAGGGCTGCGACTCCCCGTCACTACCCATCCCAGAGAGATCCACAGGGTTCTCCCCTTCCATCACTCTTGTCAAAAACCAAGTGGTATCTCTAAGTTTTATTTCTGCATGTAAGGTATCAACTAAACTTTCCCACGTTTTGAGGAAATTGGGTTTCTTTTTTTCTTTGTCCAATGCTGCGTCGGACCAGTCAAATTTGAAAACCTGTTGTAACTTTTCCATGAAATGTCGGAAGGCAGGGGGGTCAATATTAATCCAATTTTGGAGAAAGTTTTTTTTTTTTTCTGCTGTTACGATCAGTATTAAATTTTTGGTGCCACCATCCACTCTCAGGGTAGTCAAATCTATTGAGCCAAATATTGCCCATCTTGATGTTAAAGGTAAATAATTTACCAGTTTAGTGGTCATGTAGTTATGTATTGTTCTCCAAAATTGTTTAATGATTGGACAATCCCGTAGACAGTGATAGAGATTCGCCCCCCCCCCACACTTTTTACATTGGTGTGAATTTGATAGTCCCATCTGTACCGATCGGGCAGGTGTTACATAGTTGTAGTGGTATAGTCTAAGGAGCATTTCCCTGTATGAGGAGGCCTGCAAGGTCGCCCAAGAGTATTTATTCCTTTTTAGCAAATCGTCAATTTTTAATTCCAGGAAGTGAGTACACCACCTGATCGTGCTCATATTGATTTCACATATTTTGTATTTTAAAGAGGAACTTCAAGCTTTTTTTAACCCTGCAGCCACCCCATCCTCCTCATGTGCTAAGCCCAATTCGGGCATTTAAGTAATAAAGCAGCTCAATTGATCACAGCAATCCCTCCCTAATGTGTGCAACAGGAAGCACTGTTGTAACTCACCTGAGCCCCATTCTGATTCAGTCAGTCAGTGTTTCTGTCAAATGGGCTATGGCCAGGGCCACAGAAAGATGGAGAACACTCCTGGGACTGCGACCGCAGAAATTGAAATACCTCAGAGTTATCACAACCAATGGAAGAAATTAAAACTCTTAAAGAAGACAACCTCATTTTTAACTTGAAAATAGAAGACTTAGGAAATAGACCACGCAGATCAAACATACACATTAGAGGAATCCCAGAATCTGTAACAGATCTACATTCTGCAATCACATCACTATTCAAAGAGCTGGCCCCTAAAATCCCCTAGGAACGCCTTGAAATAGAGCAAATTTATAGAGCCTGAACCCAAAAAATCCAGAAGATGGGACATAATAGTAAAGATGCACTACTACAAAACTGAAGTTAGACACAAGCCGAAAGAGAAAAGGAATCCGTTATCTTTCAAAAACAATCCAACCAAATATTCATAGATTTGGCTCCACAATCTATTATGAGACACAAAGAGCTACAACCTTTCCTTTTCGTAAACGCAATCAATATAGAAGAGCCTTTCCATTCAGGCTTATCTTAGGTGATACACATACCTCTACCACTATAAAGGATACAGAATTACTTTTTCCGAACTTGGGTTTTCTATCTCATACAACCACTACCACTTTTACCCCAGAAAAGAGGGATACCACTAACAAAAAACAGCCCAAGACGCAAAACGTAAAGGATCCCGTCGATGAGAACGTACCAAGCCCAACGTAGAAAGATTTGTATATATAATTCAAAGACTATAAGGTTAATATACTGTTTTTCATTTTTTTCTCTCTGTCTAGATTAATTTTAGGGACTAACACACATCCTGTTTGCTACTATAATTATAACTAATTCAAATATCAAGCAAAACATATCTCAAGCATTAGAAGAATACATTAACAAAGAATCTGTAAGCTCACCAGTAATTCTTTGGAAAGCACATAAAGCAGTATTTAGAGCTAAGCTTATTCAGCTTGCATCCCAAAAGAAGAACATGAGGAAAAATTTAGAAGACCTCACTAAAAAATGTAATATAGCATCTAAATCCTTCCAAAAATATCCCAACAACCAAAACAGAAATAAATTAGATCGGGCCAGACAAGAACTGAAATTATGCTTAACAAATAGAGATGAATATCAGTTACGCTACCTGGGACATAAATGGTACAGATAAAATAATAACGTTTCCTCTCCTTTAGCTAAAATATCTAAAGGTTCTCTTATTAATCCCATCAAATTTAAAGCAAAAGATGGTCTCATTTCAGGGAATCCTAAGAAAATTGTCCACACGTTCAGCAAACATTTAGAGAAATTATACTTATCGTCTGACAAATTTAGTCATGAAAAAGCATCTAATCTCTTTCAGTCGCTTAAATTACTGACTGATATCTCCTCACTAAAAAATTCAATATAGCATCTAAATCCTTCCAAAAATATCCCAACAACCAAAACAGAAATAAATCAGATGGGGACAGATTTGGCTTAGCAAATAGAGATGAATATCAGTTACGTTACCTGAGACATAAGTGGTACAGATCAAATAATAAAGTTGGCTCTCCTTTAGAAAAAAAACCTAAAGGTCCTCTTATTAATCCCGTAAAATTGAAAGCAATAGATGGTCCACACATTCAGCAAACATATAGAGAAATTATACTTATCATCTGACACATTTTTATGTCATGAAAAAGCATCTAATCTCTTTCAGTCGCTTAAATTACTGACTGATATCTCCTCACTAAAAAATGTAATATGGCATCTAAATCCTTCCAAAAATATCACAAGAACCAAAACAGAAAGAAATCAGTTCGGGCCAGACAAAAATTGGAATTATGCTTAACACATAGAGATGAATATCAGTTACGCTACCTGGGACATAAATGGTACAAATCGAGCTATAAAGTTGGCTCTCCTTTAGCTAAAAAATCTAAAGGTCCTCTTATTAATCCCATCAAATTAAAAGCAATAGCTTTTCCCTCCCCCTTTCTAGTCTCTTCCTCTATTCTCTCCCCCTTTCTAACCGACCTTCTCTTTTCCTCCCTCCCGCCCCATACTTTCTGATCTATGCATGTAGACAATATGTAGTTAATAGCGATGTGTGCAGGTATACATTCAGATGGATGTTTATTTTTGTACTACAAACTCTATAGTATGTCACGAGTTGATGTATCTTCTTTATACCTTTAATAAAAATATTGTTGAAAAAAAAAAATTAAAAGCAATAGATGGTCTCATTT
The DNA here is from genome assembly GCA_027917425.1 of Gastrophryne carolinensis. NCBI lineage: Eukaryota > Metazoa > Chordata > Amphibia > Anura > Microhylidae > Gastrophryne > Gastrophryne carolinensis. Next base: position 8,687,042 of record CM051242.1, read on the forward strand.
CAGGAAATCCTAAGAAAATTGTCCACACAAACATCTAGAGAAATTATACTTATCATCTGACAACTTTAGTCATGAAAAAGCATCTAATCTCCTTCAGTCACTTAAATTACCAACTCTATCTCCTCATATCAAAGAGGGTCTGGAATAAAAGATTTTTCTAGATGAAGTTACATTAGCTATTACATTTGCTAAAGCCTTATAAATATCCAGGCCCAGATGGGTTATCAACAATTTACTGTAAAGAATTAGCTCATTCTCTGGGTCCATTGTTAACAAATGCTTTGAATGCCATGTTAACTGGAGCATAATGAGGTGATGATACCCTTACTGCTTCCATAAGCATGATCCCAAACACAGGGAGGCTGATTTATTAATAGCGACATGTAGCGACAGTTGAGCGACTGTATCGGTATTTTCACAGCGCCCGCTAGTAGTCGCTGTGCTTGGCCGTTGTTCGGTTGTTGAAAGCGACTCAGTCGGTGTGGCGTAATGTTGAATACAAGGTTACGAGTCGCTATTTGACAGGTTCCGCGATGTATGGGAGCGCATGATAGCGACTGGTCAGAGCGACCGGCTTCCACCATATTCATCAAAAAATCACGCTCAAAAAATTCAAGCTCTGTGAAATGCATGTTTAAACCCCAGAGCGCTGGAGGCGATGTGTTAAAAGTAGTTTTTTAACCCCCAAACCACCATATTTTTGGAAACCAAAAAAAAAGTATTTTAAATAATTTAGTAATATGAATACATTAATATCAGACCTGTAATATCAATTCTGTACAATTTTTTTTTAACTATCTAAAATGGCAGAAGTGGTCACAGAATTTTTCACATTTAAAAAAAAAAAAAAAAACATTAATAACAATTAATTATTAATATTTAAAGATTGTTCCATTGAAATGCATTGGAGCGCGCCAGGTAGCGAGAGGTCATACCTGTCGCTGTTCAAGGTCGGATGCTGGCGCTGTGGGCTGAGGCTGGAATAATGATGAATGAGTCGCTATATGGCGCTATCTCAGTCGCTAAGCAGGATTGGCTTGATAAATGTGTGATTGTGGTGGGGAGCCGCGTTCTCGTGGCGGGGCCCGTCATTACCGGCCGCTCACCAGTCGCTACCTGTCGCTATTCCTTCATAAATAAGGGCCCATATCTCTACTAAATGTGGATATTGTATTGTTAGCTGAAAATTCCAGCCACTAGACTCGATATATGTATAAATATTCTTACAAAAAGAGATCAGGTCAGTTTTATACCGTACAGGCAAGCTGATGTCAATATTAGACGTATTTCTCAACTCATACATTTAGACCAAAAAAAGAAACAAGGAGCCCTGCTACTATTTTAGATACCAAAAGAGCATTTGATACAGTTTCCTTGGATTTTTTTAAGATATATAATGAAACGTTGGGGATTAGGTAATTATTTCATATCTTGGACAAGCTCTCTATATTCAATTTTTCCAGTGGGCCTCCCAAAACCCTCGGTACCACTGACCCCGCCAGATAATCAAATAAAAGGATAGTTTACCTTCAATAGTTTTTTATTATTTTTCTCAGCTAGCATTGCCTGGAGTGCCATTGAGACAAGTTTTGATAACAATACAAAAAAATACATATCGTATAAAATCACTCATTTAATATACTGGCTCCCAAAAACATAAATAAGACATACTAAATAACTAAATACTAAATACTAAAATAATACACAAACTGTTACAACTCTGGTGTGCTGTTATGTGGCCACAACATAGGTTTCTCTCCTTTTATGGCCATAGCAACCAGTGACTCATTAATTTTGCTTTCCGGGTGATGCAACGCGGCCATTTTTGCTGACACACCCCCCAAACCGGCTTGCTGAGTAAAGAAAAGCAAACCACATGATCATGGAGAAGTAAGCTGCTCATCAATGCAATGGCAGCGCATCATCACCAGAAGACAGAGCAGCGGTGGTCTGTTCTCGTTTTCCAGGCACCCATTGCCTTCCCTATAGCCACCAATCATCCTCCAGTCCTTGTTGCCTTCCCTATAGCCACCAATCATCCTCCAGTCCTTGTTGCCTTCCCTATAGCCACCAATCATCCTCCAGTCCTTATTGCCTTCCCTATAGCCACCAATCATCCTCCAGTCCTTGTTGCCTTCCCTATAGCCACCAATCATCCTCCAGTCCTTATTGCCTTCCCTATAGCCACCAATCACCCTCCAGTCCTTGTTGCCTTCCCTATAGCCACCAATCATCCTCCAGTCCTTGTTGCCTTCCCTATAGCCACCAATCATCCTCCAGTCCTTATTGCCTTCCCTATAGCCACCAATCATCCTCCAGTCCTTGTTGCCTTCCCTATAGCCACCAATCATCCTCCAGTCCTTGTTGCCTTCCCTATAGCCACCAATCACCCTCCAGTCCTTATTGCCTTCCCTATAGTCACCAATCACCCTCCAGTCCTTATTGCCTTCCCTATAGCCACCAATCATCCTCCAGTCCTTATTGCCTTCCCTATAGCCACCAATCATCCTCCAGTCCTTATTGCCTTCCCTATAGCCACCAATCACCCTCCAGTCCTTATTGCCTTCCCTATAGCCACCAATCATCCTACAGTCCCTATTGCCTTCCCTATAGCCACCAATCATCCTCCAGTCCTCATTGCCTTCCGTATAGCCACCAATCATCCTCCAGTCCTTATTGCCTTCCCTATAGCCACCAATCATCCTCCAGTCCTTATTGCCTTCCCTATAGCCACCAATCATCCTCCAGTCCTTATTGCCTTCCCTATAGCCACCAATCATCCTCCAGTCCTTATTACCTTCCCTATAGCCACCAATCACCCTCCAGTCCTTATTGCCTTCCCTATAGCCACCAATCATCCTACAGTCCCTATTGCCTTCCCTATAGCCACCAATCATCCTCCAGTCCTTTTTGCCTTCCCTATAGCCACCAATCATCCTCCAGTCCTTATTGCCTTCCCTATAGCCACCAATCATCCTCCAGTCCTTATTGCCTTCCCTATAGCCACCAATCATCCTCCAGTCCTTATTGCCTTCCTTATAGCCACCAATCATCCTCTAGTCCTTGTTGCCTTCCCTATAGCCACCAATCGTCCTCCAGTCCTTATTACCTTCCCTATAGCCACCAATCGTGCTACAGTCCTTATTGCCTTCCCTATAGCCACCAATCATCCTCCAGTCCTTATTGCCTTCCCTATAGCCACCCATCATCCTCCAGTCCTTATTGCCTTCCCTATAGCCACCAATCATCCTCCAGTTCTTATTGTCTTCTCTATAGCCACCAATCATCCTCCAGTCCTTATTGCCTTCCCTATAGCCACCAATCATCCTCCAGTCCTTATTGCCTTCCCTATAGCCACCAATCATCCTCCAGTCTTATTGCCTTCCCTATAGCCACCAATCATCCTCCAGTCCTTATTGCCTTCCCTATAGCCACCAATCACCCTCCAGTCCTTATTGCCTTCCCTATAGCCACCAATCACCCTCCAGTCCTTATTGCCTTCCCTATAGCCACCAATCATCCTCCAGTCCTTATTGCCTTCTCTAAAGCCACCAATCACCCTCCAGTCCTTATTGCCTTCCCTATAGCCACCAATCATCCTCCAGTCCTTGTTGCCTTCCCTATAGCCACCAATCACCCTCCAATCCTTATTGCCTTCCCTATAGCCACCAATCATCCTCTCGTCCTTATTGCCTTCCCTATAGCCACCAATCATCCTCTAGTCCTTGTTGCCTTCCCTATAGCCACCAATCATCCTCCAGTCCTTATTGCCTTCCCTATAGCCACCAATCATCCTCCAGTCCTTATTGCCTTCCCTATAGCCACCAATCATCCTCTAGTCCTTGTTGCCTTCCCTATAGCCACCAATCATCATCCAGTCCTTATTGCCTTCCCTATAGCCACAAATCATCTTCCAGTCCTTGTTGCCTTCCCTATAGCCACCAATCATCCTCCAGTCCTTATTGCCTTCCCTATAGCCACCAATCGCCCTCCAGTCCTTATTGCCTTCCCTATAGCCACCAATCGTCCTCTAGTCCTTGTTGCTTTCCCTGTAGCCACCAATCACCCTCCAGTCCTTATTGCCTTCCGTATAGCCACCAATCATCCTCTAGTCCTTATTGCCTTCCCTATAGCCACCAATCATCCTCCAGTCCATATTGCCTCCCCTATAGCCACCAATTGCCCTCCAATCCTTATTGCCTTCCCTATAGCCACCAATCATCCTCCAGTCCATATTGCCTACCTTATAGCCACCAATAGCCCTCCAGTCCTTATTGCCTTCCCTATAGCCACCAATCACCCTCCAGTCCTTATTGCCTTCCCTATAGCCACCAATCGTCCTCTAGTCCTTGTTGCCTTCCCTATAGCCACCAATCATCCTCCAGTCCATATTGCCTCCCCTATAGCCACCAATCACCCTCCAGTCCACATTGCCTCCCCTATAGCCACCAATCGCCCTTCAGTCCTTATTGCCTTCCCTATAGCCACCAATCACCCTCCAGTCCTTATTGCCTTCCCTATAGCCACCAATCATCCTCCAGTCCTTATTGCCTTCCCTATAGCCACCAATTGTCTTCCAGTCCTTGTTGCCTTCCCTATAGCCACCAATCATCCTCCAGTCCATATTGCCTCCCCTATAGCCACCAATCACCCTCCAGTCCACATTGCCTCCCCTATAGCCACCAATCGCCCTCCAGTCCTTATTGCCTTCCCTATAGCCACCAATCACCCTCCAGTCCTTATTGCCTTCCGTATAGCCACCAATCGCCCTCCAGTCCTTATTGCCTTCCCTATAGCCACCAATCACCCTCCAGTCCTTATTGCCTTCCCTATAGCCACCAATAGCCCTCCAGTCCTTATTGCCTTCCCTATAGCCACCAATCACCCTCCAGTCCTTATTGCCTTCCCTATAGCCACCAATCACCCTCCAGTCCTTATTGCCTTCCCTATAGCCACCAATCACCCTCCAGTCCTTATTGCCTTCCCTATAGCCACCAATAGCCCTCCAGTCCTTATTGCCTTCCCTATAGCCACCAATCATCCTCCAGTCCTTATTGCCTTCCCTATAGCCACCAATCATCCTCCAGTCCTTATTGCCTTCCGTATAGCCACCAATCATCCTCCAGTCCTTATTGTCTTCCCTATAGCCACCAATCATCCTCCAGTCCTTATTGCCTTCCCTATAGCCACCAATCATCCTCCAGTCCTTATTGCCTTCCCTATAGCCACCAATCACCCTCCAGTCCTTATTGCCTTCCCTATAGCCACCAATAGCCCTCCAGTCCTTATTGCCTTCCCTATAGCCACCAATCACCCTCCAGTCCTTATTGCCTTCCCTATAGCCACCAATCACCCTCCAGTCCTTATTGCCTTCCCTATAGCCACCAATCACCCTCCAGTCCTTATTGCCTTCCCTATAGCCACCAATCATCCTCCAGTCCTTATTGCCTTCCCTATAGCCACCAATTGTCTTCCAGTCCTTGTTGCCTTCCCTATAGCCACCAATCATCCTCCAGTCCATATTGCCTCCCCTATAGCCACCAATCACCCTCCAGTCCACATTGCCTCCCCTATAGCCACCAATCGCCCTCCAGTCCTTATTGCCTTCCCTATAGCCACCAATCACCCTCCAGTCCTTATTGCCTTCCGTATAGCCACCAATCGCCCTCCAGTCCTTATTGCCTTCCCTATAGCCACCAATCACCCTCCAGTCCTTATTGCCTTCCCTATAGCCAATAGCCCTCCAGTCCTTATTGCCTTCCCTATAGCCACCAATCACCCTCCAGTCCTTATTGCCTTCCCTATAGCCACCAATCACCCTCCAGTCCTTATTGCCTTCCCTATAGCCACCAATCACCCTCCAGTCCTTATTGCCTTCCCTATAGCCACCAATAGCCCTCCAGTCCTTATTGCCTTCCCTATAGCCACCAATCATCCTCCAGTCCTTATTGCCTTCCGTATAGCCACCAATCATCCTCCAGTCCTTATTGTCTTCCCTATAGCCACCAATCATCCTCCAGTCCTTATTGTCTTCCCTATAGCCACCAATCACCCTCCAGTCCTTATTGCCTTCCCTATAGCCACCAATCACCCTCCAGTCCTTATTGCCTTCCCTATAGTCACCAATCACCCTCCAGTCCTTATTGCCTTCCCTATAGCCACCAATCATCCTCCAGTCCTTATTGCCTTCCCTATAGCCACCAATCATCCTCCAGTCTTATTGCCTTCCCTATAGCCACCAATCATCCTCCAGTCCTTATTGCCTTCCCTATAGCCACCAATCACCCTCCAGTCCTTATTGCCTTCCCTATAGCCACCAATCACCCTCCAGTCCTTATTGCCTTCCCTATAGCCACCAATCATCCTCCAGTCCTTATTGCCTTCTCTAAAGCCACCAATCATCCTCCAGTCCTTGTTGCCTTCCCTATAGCCACCAATCACCCTCCAATCCTTATTGCCTTCCCTATAGCCACCAATCATCCTCTAGTCCTTATTGCCTTCCCTATAGCCACCAATCATCCTCTAGTCCTTGTTGCCTTCCCTATAGCCACCAATCATCCTCCAGTCCTTATTGCCTTCCCTATAGCCACCAATCATCCTCCAGTCCTTATTGCCTTCCCTATAGCCACCAATCATCCTCTAGTCCTTGTTGCCTTCCCTATAGCCACCAATCATCATCCAGTCCTTATTGCCTTCCCTATAGCCACAAATCATCTTCCAGTCCTTGTTGCCTTCCCTATAGCCACCAATCATCCTCCAGTCCTTATTGCCTTCCCTATAGCCACCAATCATCCTACAGTCCTTATTGCCTTCCCTATAGCCACCAATCATCATCCAGTCCATATTGCCTTCTCTATAGCCACCAATCATCCTCCAGTCCTTATTGCCTTCCCTATAGCCACCAATCGCCCTCCAGTCCTTATTGCCTTCCCTATAGCCACCAATCGTCCTCTAGTCCTTGTTGCTTTCCCTGTAGCCACCAATCACCCTCCAGTCCTTATTGCCTTCCGTATAGCCACCAATCATCCTCTAGTCCTTATTGCCTTCCCTATAGCCACCAATCATCCTCCAGTCCATATTGCCTCCCCTATAGCCACCAATTGCCCTCCAATCCTTATTGCCTTCCCTATAGCCACCAATCATCCTCCAGTCCATATTGCCTACCTTATAGCCACCAATAGCCCTCCAGTCCTTATTGACTTCCCTATAGCCACCAATCACCCTCCAGTCCTTATTGCCTTCCCTATAGCCACCAATCGTCCTCTAGTCCTTGTTGCCTTCCCTATAGCCACCAATCATCCTCCAGTCCATATTGCCTCCCCTATAGCCACCAATCACCCTCCAGTCCACATTGCCTCCCCTATAGCCACCAATCGCCCTTCAGTCCTTATTGCCTTCCCTATAGCCACCAATCATCCTCCAGTCCTTATTGCCTTCCCTATAGCCACCAATTGTCTTCCAGTCCTTGTTGCCTTCCCTATAGCCACCAATCATCCTCCAGTCCATATTGCCTCCCCTATAGCCACCAATCACCCTCCAGTCCACATTGCCTCCCCTATAGCCACCAATCGCCCTCCAGTCCTTATTGCCTTTCCTATAGCCACCAATCACCCTCCAGTCCTTATTGCCTTCCGTATAGCCACCAATCGCCCTCCAGTCCTTATTGCCTTCCCTATAGCCACCAATCACCCTCCAGTCCTTATTGCCTTCCCTATAGCCACCAATAGCCCTCCAGTCCTTATTGCCTTCCCTATAGCCACCAATCACCCTCCAGTCCTTATTGCCTTCCCTATAGCCACCAATCACCCTCCAGTCCTTATTGCCTTCCCTATAGCCACCAATCACCCTCCAGTCCTTATTGCCTTCCCTATAGCCACCAATAGCCCTCCAGTCCTTATTGCCTTCCCTATAGCCACCAATCATCCTCCAGTCCTTATTGCCTTCCCTATAGCCACCAATCATCCTCCAGTCCTTATTGCCTTCCCTATAGCCACCAATTGTCTTCCAGTCCTTGTTGCCTTCCCTATAGCCACCAATCATCCTCCAGTCCATATTGCCTCCCCTATAGCCACCAATCACCCTCCAGTCCACATTGCCTCCCCTATAGCCACCAATCGCCCTCCAGTCCTTATTGCCTTCCCTATAGCCACCAATCACCCTCCAGTCCTTATTGCCTTCCCTATAGCCAATAGCCCTCCAGTCCTTATTGCCTTCCCTATAGCCACCAATCACCCTCCAGTCCTTATTGCCTTCCCTATAGCCACCAATCACCCTCCAGTCCTTATTGCCTTCCCTATAGCCACCAATCACCCTCCAGTCCTTATTGCCTTCCCTATAGCCACCAATAGCCCTCCAGTCCTTATTGCCTTCCCTATAGCCACCAATCATCCTCCAGTCCTTATTGCCTTCCGTATAGCCACCAATCATCCTCCAGTCCTTATTGTCTTCCCTATAGCCACCAATCATCCTCCAGTCCTTATTGTCTTCCCTATAGCCACCAATCACCCTCCAGTCCTTATTGCCTTCCCTATAGCCACCAATCACCCTCCAGTCCTTATTGCCTTCCCTATAGCCACCAATAGCCCTCCAGTCCTTATTGCCTTCCCTATAGCCACCAATCACCCTCCAGTCCTTATTGCCTTCCCTATAGCCACCAATCACCCTCCAGTCCTTATTGCCTTCCCTATAGCCACCAATCACCCTCTAGTCCTTGTTGCCTTCCCTACAGCCACCAATCACCCTCTAGTCCTTGTTGCATTCTCTACTGCCACCAATCACCCATCAGCCCTTACTGCTTGCTCCTTTGCCACTAAAGACTTCATCATCGCTGTCAATTATCACCTGGTTCTCACCACCTCCCTTCCATGCCACCTTCTCCATGTCTCCTTTTCCCAGTTGCTGAGGCCAGTCATGAGCAGCTCTACCCACAACACTCGCCCTTTGGTGGTTCGGGACCACTGAAAAATAATGCAAGCGTGAGCCAGAGTGGGCCCCTGAAGATGCCTGGGGCCCTGGTTATTGCCCAGGTTTGCCCCGTGCTGGCGCCGGCCCCTTCCCTACAGTGTTGCTTTACATAGAACCAAGAATCTGATGGGTTAATCTGGTCAACTTGTATTTGCTGATTCAATTTAGAACTTTAAACTGATGATGATAATAATAATGTAATAATAAAGATGAATATTTAATGTGTGTGCCTTTTATTTATTTTTTTTATTTTTTTTAGCTGTGTCTCCTTGAAGAGCGAGTTTCACCTTGGGCGACAGCTGTGTGGTCTGACACCTGACTCCCTCGCGCGCCCTCATTTATCATCCACCCGGAGCCATAAGGCTAATCTGTGCTCACTAATGACAATGGCGGAGAGAGGGGGAGGTGAGTATTGGGGCACCACATGGCAACCTGCTAGTCCGACTGCAACTCGCTTCGTAATTACTCTGGCAATTAAAGGGCCACTATATAACAATGGTAAGATAAGGCAACACTGCGTTTTTTTTATATCTTGACAATGGCATGAACATATTCAGACAGTACAGTGTTAAAGTACACTGTAAAGAGGAACTCCGGGTTACTGCCATACAGTTCACTCATTAAATAAACGTTATTGTTGTCAGGTTTATGGTGTTCTGTCTTATTGTTTTCATCTTCCTCTAAAATAGACCAGGATTCTGCCCTGTGATTTACTTATCAGCACGCTGCTTCCAATTTTCTTATACTCCTGTGGCTCTGTGTTGCTAAAGTGTGAGCAGCATTCCTGATTGAGTAAAAACTACTGACTACAAGTCCAAGGAATCCTTACAATGTAGCAAGTGAGCTCTTCAGCAGCTTTGACAGAATCAAGCAGCAGTAATGACCTCCCCAGGTGTTAATGCTACCTGTAACCCTTTAGATACGATCTGCCCCAGAGGCTGGATTAGAAAGGGAGGGGCTAAAACTGTGAGCTCAGGAGCAGGGCCGGCTCCAGGTTTATGTGGGCCCTTGGGCGGCATGGTCTCATTGGGCCCCTTTGTGGTGAAGAGTCGCGTCACATCACTAAGGGACGTCCAAAATCTGCATGCCCCCTAAGAATCTTTCTATTTGGACCAAAACTCTAGTTTTGGTCTACTTTAAAGAGCACCAAACCCCTTTAAACTTGACCTCGGAGTCTAAACTAATCTAGATTCTCCTGATTTTGGATGCCCCTGTGTGTGACCTCCCTCCCCCGTTTGTTCATTACTTTCTTGGATCTGGTGAATGCACTGTGGGATCCCCAGTTTGAGTTAACAGCCAAACCAGGGGGGTTCTTTCACAAACAAGGGCCTCCCAAATTGAGATGCCCCTGTAAAGCAGACCAAAACCCAGGGGTGGCATTGCTTGCATAGTGGGTATACCAGCGATCCCAGGGGGTTTCACACAGTAGGGTATCACAGGTTGGGAGGCTCAGGGATAGGAAATCAGCTGGGGTGGGCAACATAAACCAGAACAAAACCCAGCACTTCCTCCCCTGGAACTAAATCGAGATGCCCTGTTGTGTGGAACCTCCGCCATTCGAGGAGATGTGGGCAACTGCTGTGGTGGTGCGCTCCCAGTCCGCCGCCGGTCAAGCGCCGGTGCACACTCAAAAGGTCGGCCCTGTCAGCTTCCCCGTCTTGCCGGGTGCTGATGCCTGCTCAGGATTGTGAAGAATTGTCTCTTCCTCAACCAATCAGATGATTAGCAAGCCAGGAAGTTTCTGCCAGGTACACCAAACACTCCAGTCTGTGTACGTAGCTAATGAGAACTTTTTTTTTTCTTATTTTCTTATAACACAGAGTTGCAAACAAATAGAAAAGAAAAAAAATTAACATATATGCTCAGCTATTTGAGGATATTATTTTGGCACACAATAATGGAAACTTTTAAAAATGCAGTCGAATGTGGAATTAATAAAGGGGGTGGGAGCAGCTCAATCACTATTATTTATAAAAAATTATTATTATTATTCAGCCTGGGAACTAATTTACCGCCCAGTTTAACCCTCTCATCAACTAAATATCAAGCAACAAACATGTCTAGCTGTGTGGAAAGACAGAGATTTGGTTGCATATATCTGCAGATACATGTGGAAGCCACACTGCCCCGGCAAGACACTCTGTGTTTAGTGTGGTCCCTACTCTTAATTCTGAGTCCCCAAAGCTAGACATGTTTGTTGCTTGATATTTAGTTGATGAGAGGGTTAAACTGGGCGGTAAATTAGTTCCCAGGCCCTGAATAATAATAATAATTTTGTATAAATAATAGTGATTGAGCTGCTCCCACCCCTCTTTATTCATTTGAATTGCCATGAGCACAAGCAGGGAGGAATTCAGTCAATATGGATTTCTCCCTGTGAAGTGTTCTAAAGGGAGGCTGGCTGCTTCCCAGGTGAGTAGCTCTCAGATATTTGTCTGCATTGCATGTCCCAACTTTGGGGACTCAGAATTAAGAGTAGGGACCACACTAAACACAGAGTGCCTTGTCGGGGCAGTGTGGCTTCCACATGTATCTGCAGATATATGCAACCAAATCTCTGTCTTTCCACACAGCTAGACATGTTTGTTGCTTGATATTTAGTTGATGAGAGGGTTAAACTGGGCGGTAAATTAGTTCCCAGGCCCTGAATAATAATGATAATAATAATTTTGTATAAATAATAGTGATTGAGCTGCTCCCACCCCTCATTATTCATTTGAATGTGGAATTACCGTTTTAAAGAGGAACTTTGAAGACCCTAGTGTCCTTGGGGCTTCCCAAATTGGTATGCTCCACAGTGTGAAACCTCCCAGATGGCGAGATACACCTTCTCCTGTGGCTGTGTCGCGTCTCTGCAATATTAAAAGAAACAAAGGGGGGGTGGCAGCCGCTCAGACCATTTTATAACTAACCTGGGAGGTGCACGTTAGCAGGGCAATTAGTACACACAAGTCTTAAAGGAGCCACAGCACTCAACCCTGTCAGCTTGCAGGCCAGCCTATAATCTGTCTCTAAACTTGGTTAAAAACAGAGGACTCGGTCACACACATCTGCAGAAGTATGCTTAAGCTGCACCACTACGTCAAAGTGCCTCTGTGGGGTGCAGTCCTAACTCTAATCTCTGAGAGCCCATCTGGGACATACAGTGCAATAGATAAATTGGGAGCAGGCTTACCTGAGGGTTGAGTGCTGTGGCTCCTTTAAGACTTGTGTGTACTAATTGCCCTGCTAACGTGCACCTCCCAGGTTAGTTATAAAATGGTCTGAGCGGCTGCCACCCCCCCTTTGTTTCTTTTGAATTTGTGCAAGCACATGGTGTGTGGGGTCTAGGCTGTATTGCAAGGTCTTGGACCCTTCCGCCCCATGGCTTGCACTTGAGAGGTTTAGGGCAACCTCAGGTAAGCCTGCTCCCAATTTATCTATTGCACTGTATGTCCCAGATGGGCTCTCAGAGATTAGAGTTAGGACTGCACCCCACAGAGGCACTTTGCATGTAGCATTGAATGACACATTCATTGGACTTGGAGTTACAGACCAGTAAAGTCACACTGCTGCATGGGATTGGTTGACTGACCCGATATGCTTACCATCACCTCGAGCCTGTGCCAGTAACTGAGCCCCACGATTGATCGCTGGGTGGTTTTCAGGGAAATATGGCCATTTTTTCTTTGATTATGTCATTGGTTGTTGGATTCGGGACACCCTCTGCGCAAACATCAAACAAACACTGCGTGTGGTTCCTCAGGGAGTGTCTGCCCGTGGCTTCTGACCTCTCGTGGGAGCTTTATTTTATAGTCAAGCTCTCAGATATTTGTCTGCATTGCATGTCCCAACTTTGGGGACTCAGAATTAAGAGTAGGGACCACACTAAACACAGAGTGCCTTGCCGGGGCAGTGTGGCTTCCACATGTATCTGCAGATATATGCAACCAAATCTCTGTCTTTCCACATAGCTAGACATTAGTGATGAGCGAGTAGTATTCGACCGAGCCGGTATTCGATCGAATACTACGCTGTTCGTCATACTCGATTTCGATCGAGTACAGCGGCGATGGCGCACTCACAATTCGTTTCCCCTCCCACCTTCCCTGGCGCGTTTTTTACACCAATCACCATGCAGGGGGGGTGGGACAGGTCCTGGGAGGACGCTGGCATCGCGAAAACGGCGTCTACACGCATTGGCTGGAAAAACCATGTGACCTCGAATATACAAAACTCAGCACTTCCTCTTCGTCAGCATTAGCAGCTTGAACTTAGTGAGGGACAGACGCTCACAGCAGGGAAAGACAGGCTGTCGCTGGCAGGGCCCCAGAAGCTCGGAATATCGCTTTTACCACCATCTATACCAGCTACCAGAAGACAAGAGAGTCATTAAGAGCCCTTATTAGGGCTACTACGCTGAACGGTATATGGCTCATATGTAGGCAGGCAGGGCCCCAGAAGCTCAGAATATCGCTTTTACCACCATATATACCAGCTACCAGAAGACAAGACAGTCCTTAAGAGCCCTTATTAGGGCTACTACGCTGAACAGTATATAGCTCATCATATCCTATGTAGTCAGGCAGGGCCCCAGAAGCTCAGAATATAGCTTTTACCACCATATATACCAGCTACCAGAAGACAAGAGAGTCCTTAAGAGCCCTTATTAGGGCTGCTACGCTGAACAGTATATAGCTCATCATATCCTATGTAGTCAGGCAGGGCCCCAGAAGCTCAGAATATAGCTTTTACCACCATATATACCAGCTACCAGAAGACAAGAGAGTCCTTAAGAGCCCTTATTAGGGCTGCTACGCTGAACAGTATATAGCTCATCATATCCTATGTAGTCAGGCAGGGCCCCAGAAGCTCAGAATATAGCTTTTACCACCATATATACCAGCTACCAGAAGACAAGAGAGTCCTTAAGAGCCCTTATTAGTGCTGCTACGTTGAACAGTATATAGCTCATATCCTATGTAGTCAGGCAGGGCCCCAGAAGCTCAGAATATAGCTTTTACCACCATATATACCAGCTACCAGAAGACAAGAGAGTCCTTAAGAGCCCTTATTAGTGCTGCTACGTTGAACAGTATATAGCTCATATCCTATGTAGTCAGGCAGGGCCCCAGAAGCTCAGAATATAGCTTTTACCACCATATATACCAGCTACCAGAAGACAAGAGAGTCCTTAAGAGCCCTTATTAGGGCTGCTACGTTGAACAGTATATAGCTCATCATATCCTATGTAGTCAGGCAGGGCCCCAGAAGCTCAGAATATAGCTTTTACCACCATATATACCAGCTACCAGAAGACAAGAGAGTCCTTAAGAGCCCTTATTAGGGCTGCTACGTTGAACAGTATATAGCTCATATCCTATGTAGTCAGGCAGGGCCCCAGAAGCTCAGAATATAGCTTTTACCACCATATATACCAGCTACCAGAAGACAAGAGAGTCCTTAAGAGCCCTTATTAGGGCTGCTACGTTGAACAGTATATAGCTCATATCCTATGTAGTCAGGCAGGGCCCCAGAAGCTCAGAATATAGCTTTTACCACCATATATACCAGCTACCAGAAGACAAGAGAGTCCTTAAGAGCCCTTATTAGTGCTGCTACGTTGAACAGTATATAGCTCATATCCTATGTAGTCAGGCAGGGCCCCAGAAGCTCAGAATATAGCTTTTACCACCATATATACCAGCTACCAAAGGACAAGAGAGTCCTTAATCCCTTATTAGGGCTACTACGCTGAACAGTATATAGCTCATATTCTATGTAGTCAGGCAGGGCCCCAGAAGCTCAGAATATAGCTTTTACCACCATATATACCAGCTACCAGAAGACAAGAGAGTCATTAAGAGCCCTTATTAGGGCTACTATGCTGAACAGTATATAGCTCATTCTAGCTATATACACACTGCACACAACGGCTGCTTTAGTGAGGGGTAGCTGCTGCTGCTGGAATAGGGACAGAAAGACTTCAGTGGTGTATTACCACCTATATACAAAACTATATACACTCTGCTCAAAACGGCTGCTTTAGTGAGGGGTAGCTGCTGATGCTGGAATAGGGACAGAAAGACTTCAGTGGTGTATTAGCACCTATATACAAAACTATATACACTCTGCTCAAAACGGCTGCTTTAGTGAGGGGTAGCTGCTGATGCTGGAATAGGGACAGAAAGACTTCAGTGGTGTATTAGCACCTATATACAAAACTATATACACTCTGCTCAAAACGGCTGCTTTAGTGAGGGGTAGCTGCTGATGCTGGAATCGGCACAGAAAGACTTCAGTGGTGTATTAGCACCTATATACAAAACTATATACACTCTGCTCAAAACGGCTGCTTTAGTGAGGGGTAGCTGCTGATGCTGGAATAGGGACAGAAAGACTTCAGTGTTGTATTAGCACCTATATACAAAACCATATACACTCTGCTCAAAACGGCTGCTTTAGTGAGGGGTAGCTGCTGATGCTGGAATAGGGACAGAAAGACTTCAGTGGTGTATTAGCACATATATACAAAACTATATTTTGCACTACTGTTTTGTGTCCTCTGTGCCAACAAAACCTTGTTATATACCCGGTGCGTATAGGCACCATTTCACCTTCTGGCAGTATACGGCTGTATAGCCAGGTGTTTTTCTTAAAAATATTTTTATATTTGGCACTACTGTTTTGTGTCCTCTTTACCAACAAAACCTTGTTATATACCCGGTGCGTATATAGGCACCATTTCACCTTCTGGCAGTATACGGCTGTATAGCCAGGTGTTTTTCTTAAAAATATTTTTATATTTGGCACTACTGTTTTGTGTCCTCTTTACCAACAAAACCTTGTTATATACCCGGTGCGTATATAGGCACCATTTCACCTTCTGGCAGTATACGGCTGTATAGCCAGGTGTTTTTCTTAAAAATATTTTTATATTTGGCACTACTGTTTTGTGTCCTCTTTACCAACAAAACCTTGTTATATACCCGGTGCGTATATAGGCACCATTTCACCTTCTGGCAGTATACGGCTGTATAGCCAGGTGTTTTTCTTAAAAATATTTTTATATTTGGCACTACTGTTTTGTGTCCTCTTTACCAACAAAACCTTGTTATATACCCGGTGCGTATATAGGCACCATTTCACCTTCTGGCAGTATACGGCTGTATAGCCAGGTGTTCTTAAAAATATATTTATATTTGGCACTACTGTTTTGTGTCCTCTGTGCCAACAAAACACTGTTTTATACACGGTGCGTATAGGCACCATTTCACCTTCTGGCAGTATACGGCTGTATAGCCAGGTGTTCTTCTTAAAAATATTTTTATATTTGGCATAACGCGTGGCCAAAAAAGTAAAACGTCTGAAATGCGGAGGGCTAGCGCAAAGGGACGTGGACGAGGACGGGGGCGCGGAAATGCTGGTGGGGGCACAAACCGTGTTGAAGCCAGTGGGGATACAATGCGTGCTGGTGAGGGGCAGCCAGCATTACGCTCATCCAGCTTCCCTGCCTTTATGGGACAGTTATGCGGGGGGCGGGGTACACCTCTGTTAAGGCCTGAGCAGCGTGAACAGGTGGTGCAATGGATGGCCGATAACGCTTCCAGTCACTTGTCCACCACCCAGTCATCCACACAGTCTCACTCTGACCCTCCTTCCTCCCAACCTGGCCAACAGAGTCAGCCCAACCTTGACCCCTCCCAGGACCTCTTTTCGGGTCCTTTTCCAGATGTGCTGCAAGAATCCCAGGAGCTAGCAGAGGAATTTGTTTGTAGTGATGCCCAAACACTTGAGTATCCGCCATCTGCTAGTGATGTGGACCCGGAACCAGCATCTGCTATCATGAGCGATGATGATGAGACGTAGTTGCCATCAAGGGAGGCTGTTGGAATGTCCAGTGGGCAGGAGGAGGAGCAGAGAGAGGAAGTGGAAGAGGAGGTGGTGGACGACGAAATGACCGACCCCACTTGGACAGGGGTGATGTCCAGCGGGGAAAGCAGTGGAGATGCGGTCTGCGCATCACCGAATAAGGCAGCAAGAGGCAGAGGACAGTCCAGAGGCAGAGGACAGTCCAGACAGAGAAGGCAGGCCACAGCCAGCAGGGCCGAAGCTCTTCCCGGCAGCAGGCAGTCGCGCGAAGCTCCCCCATCGAGGCCTCGTACTTCTGTGGTGTGGAGATTTTTTAATGTTTGCGCGGATGACAAACTGAGCGCGGTTTGCGCAATCTGCCACTCAAAACTGAGTAGGGGCTCTGAGAAGAGCAATCTGACCACCTCAGGCATGCGCCGTCACTTGGAATTCAAGCACTGGGCTGAGTGGGAGAGAGCAAACGCAATACAACCTGCGCCCCGTCTTGCTGCCACTGCCTCTTCCCCTTTGTTGTGTGCTGCCACTGCGGTCCAGACCTCCAGCCAGGACACCTCCACATCTGCCTCTGCCTCGGCTACTTTGGGGCCTTCTCCTTCAGCCCCCCCTTCCCCCGCATCTTCGTCTGCACCTTCCATCTCCTCGTCCCATCAACTGTCCATCTCGCAGGCGTTCAACCGCAGGCGGAAGTACGCCTCCAGTCACCCCCAAGCCCAAGCCTTAACCTGCCTCATCTCCAAACTGCTGGCCCTGGAGATGTTGCCGTTTAGGCTTGTGGAGACGCAGGCCTTCCGCGACCTGATGGCGGCTGCCGCACCTCGCTATTCCGTCCCTAGCCGCCACTATTTTTCCCGGTGTGGCGTCCCCGCCCTGCACCAGCACGTGTCGCGTAACATCAGGCGGGCCCTGAGGTACGCAGTCAGCGCAAAGGTCCACTTGACCACCGACTCGTGGACAAGCGCTTGCGGCCAAGGACGCTACATCTCTTTGACGGCACACTTGGTGAATGTTGTGGAAGCGGGGACGGGGTCGCAAACAGGGACGGCCTACATACCACCCCCGCCCAAGATTGCCAGCACGGGTTCTGATAGACCCCCCTCCTCTTCCTCCTCCTCCTCCTCCTCCTCCTCTGCCTTAACATCGCCCTCAGCCCCTAGCTGGAAGCGTTGCAGCACTGGCGCGGGGAGACGTCAGCAGGCGGTGCTTAAGCTCATCAGCTTGGGCGACAGGAAGCACAGCGCCGCAGAGGTGAGGCACGCCATATTGCAGCAGACAGAGATGTGGCTGTCGCCGCTGCAGCTAGGACCAGGCATGGTTGTGTGCGATAACGGCCGTAACCTGGTGGCGGCTCTGGAGCTTGCAGAACTCAATCACGTACCATGCCTGGCCCACATTTTTAATTTGGTAGTACAAAAGTTTCTAAAGACTTACCCCAACCTGGCAGAGCTACTGGTCAAAGTGCGGCGCTTGTGCGCTCACTTTCGGAAGTCAACTGTAGCTGCTGCTAGCTTAAAAAAAATCCAGCAACGCCTCCATTTGCCTCAACATCGGCTGTTGTGCGACCTGCCCACTCGCTGGAATTCCACCTATTGCATGTTGGCCAGGGTGTGTGAGCAGCAGAAAGCATTGATGGAGTACCAGATGATGCATCCACGCGTGCCTCCAACTCAGCTCCCTCAGTTTGCCAACCACGAGTGGCCATGGATGGCAGACATATGCGATGTATTGCGTATCTTTGAGGAGTCCACTAAGAAGGTCAGCAGCGAGGACGCTATAGTGAGCGTAACCATCCCGCTCCTATGCGTCCTTAAAGAATCGCTCATCGCAATAAGGGAGAACGCATTGCACACAGAGGAGACGGGGGTAGGAGGAGACGCAACGCAGGTAGACAGTCAGACCACACTTTTGTCTGCTGCTCGGTGGCAGTTGCAGGAGGAGGAGGATGAGGAGGAGGAGGACAACGTGGAGGTGGCTGTGGAAGAGGATGCTGGCGGCGAGGGTAGCAGTCAGGCTGTGTGCGTCCCATTGGTTCAGCGCGGATGGGGCGGAGAGGAGGAGGAAGAGGAGGAAATGGAAAATGATCCTTCTGGTGGGGGCAGTGAGGTCATGCCTACTCAGAGTCTGGCACACATGGCTGACTTCATGCTGGGCTGCTTTTCCCGGGACATACGTGTTGTCCGGATATTGGAGAACAAACTATACTGGGTCTTCGCACTCCTGGACCCCCGGTATAAAGATAACTTCTCCTCTTTTATTCCGGTAGAGGAGAGGACGAATCGATTACTGGAATACCAGAGGGAACTCTTGCAGAACATGATGCAGATTTTCCCACCCAGCATCGCTGGCGGCAGAGAGGAGAGTGTCTCCCAGAGTCTGACAACATCGATCAGGCCCACAGCCACCAGGGGAACACTCTCCAAGGTGTGGGACACGTTCATGTCACCCCCTCGTGCAACTTCCATCACTGCGGGGCCCGCTATCAGCAGGAGGGACAAGTATCGGCGGATGTTGCGGGACTACCTGGCAGACCACACCCCTGTCCTCCCCGATCCCTCGGCGACCTACACTTACTGGGTCTCCAAGTTGGACACGTGGCTGGAACTGTCCCTGTACGCCTTGGAGGTGCTTGCCTGCCCTGCCGCCAGCGTGGTATCAGAAAGGGTGTTCAGCGCAGCCGGGGGCATTATAACCGATAAGCGCAGCCGCCTGTCAACCGACAGTGCCGACAGGCTGACGCTAATCAAAATGAACAGCAAGTGGATTGACCCGGACTTTGCTTGTACAACAGTGGAAAGCAGCCAAGAGTGAAGTGCCATCTGTATGAAGTGCCATTTCCTCCTCCTCCTCCTCCTCCTCCTCCTCCTCCTTAACCGCCGTAGAATTGCTGTATTAATAAAAAAAAATTGGGCTTAATACAATCAATTTTTAAGAGGTCTCAGCTCTTGGGCCTCCACACAATTTTTAAGAGGTCTCAGCTCGTGGGACTCCACACAATTTTTAAGAGGTCTCAGCTCGCGGGACTCCACACAATGTTTGAGAGGTCTCAGCTCTTGGGCCTCCACACAATTTTTAAAAGGTCTCAGCTCTTGGGACTCCACACAATGTTTGAGAGGTCTCAGCTCTTGGGCCTCCACACAATTTTTAAAAGGTCTCAGCTCTTGGGACTCCACACAATGTTTGAGAGGTCTCAGCTCTTGGGCCTCCACACAATTTTTAAAAGGTCTCAGCTCTTGGGACTCCACACAATGTTTGAGAGGTCTCAGCTCTTGGGCCTCCACACAATTTTTAAAAGGTCTCAGCTCTTGGGCCTCCCCTACTGCTGGGGTGACACACTGTAACAAACCTCCTCCTGTAAGCTTCCCCTACTGCTGGGGTGACACACTGTAACAAACCTCCTCCTGTAAGCTTCCCTGACTGCAGGGGTGCCACACTGTAACAAACCTCCTCCTGTAAGCTTCCCTGACTGCTGGGGTGACACACTGTAACAAACCTCCTCCTGTAAGCTTCCCTTACTGCTGGGGTGACACACTGTAACAAACCTCCTCCTGTAAGCTTCCCTGACTGCTGGGGTGACACACTGTAACAAACCTCCTCCTGTAAGCTTCCCCTACTGCTGGGGTAACACACTGTAACAAACCTCCTCCTGTAAGCTTCCCTGACTGCTGGGGTGACACACTGTAACAAACCTCCTCCTGTAAGCTTCCCTTACTGCTGGGGTGCCACACTGTAACAAACCTCCTCCTGTAAGCTTCCCTGACTGCTGGGGTGACACACTGTAACAAACCTCCTCCTGTAAGCTTCCCTGACTGCAGGGGTGACACACTGTAACAAACCTCCTCCTGTAAGCTTCCCTGACTGCTGGGGTGACACACTGTAACAAACCTCCTCCTGTAAGCTTCCCTGACTGCAGGGGTGACACACTGTAACAAACCTCCTCCTGTAAGCTTCCCTTACTGCTGGGGTGCCACACTGTAACAAACCTCCTCCTGTAAGCTTCCCTGACTGCTGGGGTGACACACTGTAACAAACCTCCTCCTGTAAGCTTCCCCTACTGCTGGGGTAACACACTGTAACAAACCTCCTCCTGTAAGCTTCCCTGACTGCTGGGGTGACACACTGTAACAAACCTCCTCCTGTAAGCTTCCCTTACTGCTGGGGTAACACACTGTAACAAACCTCCTCCTGTAAGCTTCCCTGACTGCTGGGGTGACACACTGTAACAAACCTCCTCCTGTAAGCTTCCCTTACTGCTGGGGTGCCACACTGTAACAAACCTCCTCCTGTAAGCTTCCCTGACTGCTGGGGTGACACACTGTAACAAACCTCCTCCTGTAAGCTTCCCTGACTGCTGGGGTGACACACTGTAACAAACCTCCTCCTGTAAGCTTCCCTTACTGCTGGGGTGCCACACTGTAACAAACCTCCTCCTGTAAGCTTCCCTGACTGCTGGGGTGACACACTGTAACAAACCTCCTCCTGTAAGCTCCCCTGACTGCTGGGGTGACACACTGTAACAAACCTCCTCCTTTAAGCTTCCCTTACTGCTGGGGTGACACAATGACACAAGAGGACATGTCTGACCACATCTCACACACACACACACACACACAATGACAATTAGGGGTGGGGTATATTTATTTTCCCCCTTGCCTATGCCATCTGTGGTTGTCATTAGGCAACGTGATTTTAAGGGTCGCAGAATTTTGTTCTTTTTTGTACAGTTTGGCTTGGGGTCCATGGCAATGTAGAGGAAAGAAGGTTTCCTTGTCTTGTCTCACTTTACGTAGAAGTAATATTGTGTTTGGAGTGTATTGTTGAGAGGCTGTGATAGTGGCGTAATAGTGTGACTTGGGCGCGTTATATGCACCCAGACATGCTTCCCCTGCTGTCCCAGTTGCATTCCAGCAGTGTTGGCATCATTTTCTGATGTTTCAGGGTGGACTTGGTGACCTCCAAGTGGTCGAATTGAGATTTCCAAGTGTCGAGCATTTTTTTCCCATAGACTATAATGGGATTCGATATTCGGTCGAGTAGATATTCGGTCGAGTATTCGATATTCGGTCGAGGGCACTCTGATGACGCGCCCTCAGATGACAGCTGAGAGCGGCGCCGGCCTCCACGCTCCGGACCTGCAGGTAAGTGTTTGCTTTTTTTTGAAATGCCGGCATGGTGGGAGCGGGCCGGCCGGTTCCGCTGACAGCGGAGCAGGCCGGCCCGCTCCCACCATGCCGGCAAAAATGCTTTTTTTTTTTTTTTTTTAAATGCCGGCATGGTGGGAGCGGGCCGGCCGGCTTTACCGGCCCGCCGGCCGGCTCCGCTGTCGGCCCGCTGACAGCGGAACCGGCCGGCCCGCTCCCACCATGCCGGCATTTTTTTTTTTTTAATTTCAGGAAAAATTCGATCGGCACGAACCACAAAATATTCGGGTTCGTGCCGAATCGAATATTTCCTGAAATTCGGAGCGAATTCCGGTTCGTCCGAACCGGTTCGCTCATCTCTAGTTTTTACTTAACTTTAACAGGTGTTGGTCCCGCTGTCGGATGATCGCAAGAAGCTCTGGTAGGCACCCAGGATGCTGGAGCCCCCCCTCGCAGCGAACCGCACAGAAAGCTTTTAATACTCACCTTCATTACGCGCCAGTGCCAAGAACGGCGATTGGCTGCCGGACGGTCACATGGGCAGGTCCTGCCGGTGGCCGGCGCAGAGGACAATACTGAGTCCCATGTGACCACTGGCGAGATGATATGCTTAAACCTGCAACCAAAGCCACCACAGGGCAGGACGGAGAGTCTAGAGCAGAAAAGCCGCCGCCAGCAACGCTACAGTGATGGGTGCAGAGCTGTCACTGCACATAAGCCACCAAGCACAGCCGCTGGCAGCTCAATGCAGGGACTACATTACCCCCCACCCAGAATGGCAAAGTAGGAGTTCCCGAGAAGAAAGCACAATGATGGCACAAGGGACTGGATCTGATGTTCCAGACAACCACCAATCAGTTACTTGGCTGGACTATTATTTCATACTGTATCTGGGGCCTTCACCAGATTTTGTGCCCAGAGGCCTCCACCACCCTTAATACGGCCCTGGGAAAACCACTCCCACTTTATGATCTCAGACACACAGAGAATTTGGAACAAGCAGGCTGATAAGTAAATCACAGGGCTGGGGGGCACAATTCTAACACACAGGTTTATTTCACATTTCAGAAAAGGAAAACAATAAGACGGAACACCAAAAACCTGACAAAAAGGGAGTTTTCCTTTAAGTGGTGATGAGCCAGAGTGGGGATTATCCATTTGAGAGGCCCTCTGGTCGGTTAGTCCCCAGGATCCAGCATGACTGCTTTTCCCACTACTCTGTGAGCGGATATAGATATCCCTTGGACCCCTTAGAAGCACAAAAAATCCTTATGCGTCTGGTTAATAAGCTTTAGGGAAGGGGCCTTGCTTTTTGAGGGACTGATAAGACAGGGTTCAAGGCCCGACCTGCCAGCCCCTAGCCCTTGTACATTCCAGACTCTATGCCCTTTGGCAAGGGCCCATGCCCAAGGGGAACCAAGTGCTTCCGCAACCCCCTGGGGTTGCTGATGATGGACTTTTCAATGCTGGAAGCATTAGTTGTTGTTTGGAGGGAAGAGAGGCAGAGCGACTATTGCGTCACTGGATGGGAGAGGCAAACAGCAGATACCACATGTTGTTATCTGGAATTGGGCGAATCTGATAAAATCGTCAAGATCCAGTTCAAATCTAGCTGTGGCCTGGATCCAAAACCCATCACTACTGTTAAAGTGGACCAAAACCAAGAATTTTGACTATCCTGGGTTTTGGCTCTTTCTCATGGGGCACCCTGATCGGGGGTGCCCCGCTGTGTGAAACCCCCCAGATTGCCCGAAGAAGCTCACCTCTTTCTGGTCCTACGGCGCATGCGCGCTCAGAGCCGCTGACGTCATGCCATCTAAAACGGCATCTAAGGCTCAGAGCTTGCTGGTGGTTGCTTGCCCCGCTACCCTCTAACAGGGAGCGTACCTGTGCCGGCCATTCACAAATGGGATAGGGGGGATGCGGCTGCAGCCCACACATGCACCATTGGACTGGGATGCAAGGTAAGTGAATGACCTGGGGGGTTTCACACAGCGGGGTATCCAGATTTTGGATGCCCCGGGGGGGAGGAAATCGATCAGCCCGGGAATCCTATCGATTCCTGGGCCGATGGAGCTGGGTTTTGGTCCACTTTAAGGTGCCTCTGAATACACAGATAGGACATACACATCTATAGATAAATAGAAAGCAAGCTTACCTGAGGTTGCCCCTATATCTCAGGTGCTGCTTGCGCCCCTTTATGCTTCCACGGTTTGCCAGGCGCAGGATTTCGGCGCTTCTGTGATGCGACGGATCACATAAAACTCTAATCAAGATAAACTTTCATGACTTTCTGGAACAGTTTTTAACTGGAGAACATTGCTGCTCCCTGAAGCTCAGATATAACTATTGATGTCCCAGTTACATAGTTGAATCAGGTTCAACCAAGGGACAAGAGAGGGAAGATTTCATCCATCCACATAACTGTTACAAATCTATTCCATGTGGGTCTGACAATTATAGATATGAAAAGTTTAACTTCAAAAACTTAACTTCACACTTCACTTGTTAAATTTAGTTAAAGCGCGGGCATCCTGTTTTGGGATTCCCCTATGTGAAACTTCCAAGATAAGGCCATAATAACTCTGCCTGGTACATATGTGGGATCTCGTCCAATCAGAGTTGTTTGCCTTGATTATGTCACTCGGCTAATGGCTTTGGTGTGCTTCAATGGGAAGCATAAGCGTGAGTATCCCCATTAATTTTCATTTGTATGTACCCAGGTGAGGTCTACCCAACACTAGCAGGTTGTGACCCTTCCCCCATGTAGTGCACCGAATGGAAGTCGGTAAGTAGCTCTGTATTTCACTAGCTGCAGTACATGTCCCTATTATAGGGGCTCATATATATATAGGAGTAGGGACCACACTAAACACAGAGTGCCTTGTCGAGCGGTGTGGCTTCAACATGTATCTGCAGATATATGCGACTAAACCTCTGTCTTTCCACATAGCTAGACATGTTTGGTGCTTAATACTTAGATTAGACTGATGGATAATTCTCAGAGCTTGCCATTCTTCTTTCATTTTCAGCGGTGCGCTGGCTTCAGTCCCAGCCTATCTGAAATGGCTGGGGCAGTAGCGTGCTCACAGCCTGAAGATGCAGGGGATGCAGCTGCTTGCGCTCCCCATTGAAAACAATCAGAGCCGTTTGGCGAATGACATGGTCACGGGTTGGACGAGAGTCTACGCATGTGCCGGTGGACCGGGAAGAGGTGAGTTATTATGGGCGGCCTGGGGGGGAGGTTTTCACACAGTGGGGCATTCCAAAACGTGTTTGGCCACTGGCTGGCCCTGGAAACTTTTGCTGTTGAAATGAGCTAACACTAGGGATGAGCATAACCGAACTGTAACGTTCGGGTCTCATACTGAACACGTGAAGTTTGGGTGCCTCCAGGGAGTGGGGGATCTGGCCACGCTGTCAGCTTTTCTGGCCACTACTGGAGCTTCCCCCAGTGACAGCTTTTATATTCTCAGAGGCAGGCCAAGTGCGTCACTGGAGTACAGGGCATAGAGGGGTTTACCACTGAATCTGCTCCATGACCTAGAGTCAAAATGTTTTGTGCAACTGTTTAATTCTTCATCCACCTCCTATAAATCTCTAGAATGCACGAACATTGCCCAAAATACTCATCCATCAATGCCCCCTAAGTTACAGCAGCGGCAGCTATGCTTTTGTCTCTCCACCAGCGACCAATAGGGTTTTCCAGGTATCGTATAGTGCATTTCGACCACTTTCTCATGAAAATTCAAGGAGGTGATCAGTACTTGCCAGTTTTTATAGCTGACATTGAATGGTACAGCGAATGGTGACACAGGTCTAATACTGGGCAGGATGCTTACAGGAGCTGGCCATAGTTCTAACATTTATTATCACTGATCATGGTGCTGTAGTTTACAATTGCTGGTCATATATGGTCACTGGCCATGGTGCAAACAAACCTTCTAAACCTTCTAAACAAAGACCAAAGATGGAAGAAAGAACTTGGAGAGACTTCTGTTGATGTGCCTGTGGGGATTAGAGAGGGAGACACCAGCTGAAGAGTGAGGCTCGGCTAGTTAGCTGTGCAGTGTTTGCCCTTAGAGTGTGGTGGACACTTGGATGCTCGGCCAGATGTTGGATTGGAACCAATGAGAGGAACTGGCACTTGGAATTCCCTATGGATAGGCATTAACGTCTTACATTTGTAGCAGTTCTTATGGTTGCTGACTATGGTGCTGAAATTTACAGTTGCAGTTTACAGTTACATTTACAATTCATGGCCATGTTCAGCAGATGACCACAGTGCTGAGATTTACTATCACTGGTCATGGTGCTGAAGTTTACTGTCACTGGCTACGGTGCTGAGGCTTATGATCACTTGTCATGGGTCTGAAGTTTATGATTGCTCATTATGGTTATGGAGTATCTGATTAATGGACATGGTGCTGAAGTTTGCAATCACTGTGAATAATGTTGAAGTTTGTAGTTGCTGGCTATGGTGCTGAAGTTTATGATCACTGGTCATGGTGCTGAAATTTACTGTCTCTGGCCGTAGTTATGAAATGTATAATTAGTGGGTGTGGTGCTGTTTACAATCACTGGCTATGGTGCTGAGGTTTACGATCACTGGAATTTATAGTTGCTGACCATGGTGCTGAAGTTTAAAGTTTCTGGCCATAGCTCTAAAATTTTCAATTAACAGGCATATACATTAGCTGACCAAGGTGCTGATGTTTATGATCACTGGTCATGATGCTGAGGTTTATCGACGGTGGCCATGGTGCTGAGGTTTGCTATCACTGGTCATACCCCTCGATTCAAAGAGCAAAAGTTAATTGATTTCGGATCGAGAATCGTAAGTTTGGGTGGGTGTTAGTCATTTTTTCCTGTTTTTTTGGCCATTTCCAACTCGCACGAGCCTACGTACGAATGCGTATATGCTCTTACGATCATCGGAAGTTCGTTCCTAAATTTTAGGATCAAATCGTAAAACTTAGGATCAAATCCTAAAACCTAGGATCAAAACGTAAAACTTAGGATAATCGGATGTGTTTAGGTGTGATTCAGAGAACAGTTTTCAAACCTCTAAATACGTTTTAAAAGAAAGCCACTGCCGACACCTTTTAGCAGTCGGATTGCTGTTCTTGAACAGGTTTTTTGGCTATGTGGAGGAGTCTGCGCGTCTTGAGCTCCAATGAACTGCATGTATCAGCATGGCCGAGGCCATAAATTGTATTGCAATGCATACCTGATTCATGTATGCCTTATAAAAGCATTTTAATGTGGACCTTAATTAGTCCTTTGCATGTAAACCTTTATTTTGCAATATATTTGTGTTAATTAAAGAAACTTATGTCCTTTGTTATTTATTTTTAAATTGATGTACTAGAATAATATTTTTAGATTGCATTTATTGGTGTAGTTGTTTACCTTTGCTTTGTTTAATTATTTAAGCACATCTTTGGTCAGATGCATCACACTTACTGAGGAGAGGAGAGCGGGATAAAGTGCAGGATGTGGGTTACTGCTGTATTTTGCACAGACACAGCAGAGCTGGGGGCACGGAAAGGTCAGAAATCAAAGAATGCAGAGCAACACAGTCACAAGGCCCTTTCTGTTTGCAGGCTGCCCGAGAATACCTGAGCCGCCATCTTGGCTGTTTCTAGACTCATAACATGCAGAAGTTGCTGGGTGTTTTTTAATTTTGGAGAGCAAATCTGTATGTAGAGGGTGTGGGTAACCACACCCAAAATTTTAAGTTGTACCATTTGAAGCCAAAATATTAAAATTAAATCCACAAGTAAAAAATGCAAGTTAACTAACAATTAAACAAAGTAAGATTTACTTATGCAAATGCATTCATTAATGGTTGGTTACTACAAAATAAATGAAATAAAGAAAAATAAAAGACCAAATATTTAGAATGCACTTTAATGAGGTAAGTTTGTAGTGCGCAGCCGCAAGATCAGAAGGATTTACGTCCAGACAAAAAAGGAAAAAGGGCAAAACCAATGTTGCAACCTGAGAACTGAAACGGAAAATTCAGGATGGAAACTGACATAGGTCTGATTCCCGAACTGCCATACGAACGGACGTACATTTTAGGATAGAACGTATTTGCTTATAGAATCACTCGCAAGTTCATATGAACGCACGAGCGTTCGGGAAAAATAGGATGATCGGCACCAAAATCAAAGCTGTTACATGTTTCTTTGAATCGACCCTATAGTGTTGAAGTTTAAAGTTGCTGACCATGGTGCTGAGATTTACAGGCCATGGCTCTGGAGTTTCCCAATTATTGGGCATATGCAGTAGCTGGCCATGGTGCTAAGGTTTATGATCACTGGTCATGATGCTGAGGTTTATCGATGGTGGCCATGGTGCTGAGGTTTGCTATTACTGGTCATGGTGTTGAAGTTTAAAGTTGCTGACCATGGTGCTGAAATTTACATTTGCAGGCCATGGCTCTGGAGTTTCACAATTATTGGGCATATGCAGTAGCTGGCCATGGTGCTAAGGTTTATGATCACTGGTCATGGTGCTGAAGTTTACTGTCTCTGGCCGTAGTTATAAAATGTATAATTAATGAGCGTGGTGCTGATGTTTACAATCACTGGCTATGGTGCTGAGGTTTATGATCACTGGAATTTATAGTTGCTGACCATGGTACTGAAGTTTAAAGTTTCTGACCATAGATCTGGAATTTACAATTAACGGGCATATACATTAGCTGACTATGGTGCTGATGTTTATGATCACTGGTCATGATGCTGAGGTTTATCGGCGGTGGCCATGGTGCTGAGGTTTGCTATCACTGGTCATGGTGTTGAAGTTTAAAGTTGCTGACCATGGTGCTGAGATTTACATTTGCTGGCCATGGCTCTGGAGTTTCACAATTTTTGGGCATATGCAGTAGCTGGCCATGGTGCTGATGTTTACAATCACTGGTCATGGTGCTAAAGTTTAATTTCACTGGCCATGATTTTGGGGTTACAATCAATGATCATGGTGCTGAAATTTACAATCACTGGTAATGTTTTTGTAGTTGCTGAAGTTTATGATGACTAGTCATGGTACTAAAGTTTAATGTAACTGGCCATGGTTATGAAATATATGATTAATGGGCATTGTGCTGAAGAATTTAATTGCTGGACCTAGGTTATAAAATATATAATTGATGGGCATGGTGCAAAAGTGTATGATAATTGGGAATGGTGTTCTAGTCTGAGGTTGCTGGCAATGATGCTGAATTTTATTGAAAGTGACCACGGTGCTGAAGTTTATAGCGGAGGAGGCTGATGGCCGGCGGCACCATCACTATATGACAGTCGGGGGGGGGGGGGCATCCAGAATGCTGGAGACCCCCGAACATAACCCCCATGGAGACCCGTAAATCTCACCTTAACCTAGCTCTTCCACTGGGAATCCAGTGCTGCGATTGGCTGTCCAGCACTCGTGTCATCAGTGACGTTCTGGATGCCTACATGAACGCCAGGCAGCCAATCGTGGCGCTGGATTCCCAACGGGGGAGTGAGGGGAGGGAGTTGGTCCTCTTTAAGTTCTCTGTCCATGATGCTGAAGTTTATGATCACTGGCCACAGTGCTGAGGTTTAAGATTCCTGGCCATGGTTTATGTTTATGCACTCCCACTTTATGATCTCAGACACACAAAGAATTTGGAACAAGCAGGCTGATAAGTAAATCACAGGGCTGGGGGGCACAACTCTAACACACAGGTATATTTCACATTTCAGAAAAGGAAAACAATAAGACGGAACACCAAAAACCTGACAAAAAGGGACTTTTCCTTTAAGTGGTGATGAGCCAGAGTGGGGATTATCCATTTGAGAGGCCCTCTGGTCGGTTAGTCCCCAGGATCCAGCATGACTGCAGTTCCCACTACTCTGTGAGCGGATATAGATATCCCTTGGACCCCTTAGAAGCACAAAAAATCCTTATGCGTCTGGTTAATAAGCTTTAGGGAAGGGGCCTTGCTTTTTGAGGGACTGATAAGACAGGGTTCAAGGCCCGACCTTCCAGCCCCTAACATTTATTATCACTGATCATGGTGCTGTAGTTTACAATTGCTGGTCATATATGGTCACTGGCCATGGTGCAAACAAACCTTCTAAACCTTCTAAACAAAGACCAAAGATGGAAGAAAGAACTTGGAGAGACTTCTGTTGATGTGCCTGTGGGGATTAGAGAGGGAGACACCAGCTGAAGAGTGAGGCTTGGCTAGTTAGCTGTGCAGTGTTTGCCCTTAGAGTGAGGTGGACACTTGGATGCTCGGCCAGATGTTGGATTGGAACCAATGAGAGGAACTGGCACTTGGAATTCCCTATGGGTAGGCATTACCCATACATTTGTAGCAATTTGTATGGTTGCTGACCATGGTGCTGAAATTTACAGTTGCAGTTTACAGTTACATTTACAATTCATGGCCATGTTCAGCAGATGACCACAGTGCTGAGATTTACTATCACTGGTCATGGTGCTGAAGTTTACTGTCACTGGCTACGGTGCTGAGGCTTATGATCACTTGTCATGGGTCTGAAGTTTATGATTGCTCATTATGGTTATGGAGTATCTGATTAATGGACATGGTGCTGAAGTTTGCAATCACTGTGAATAATGTTGAAGTTTGTAGTTGCTGGCTATGGTGCTGAAGTTTATGATCACTGGTCATGGTGCTGAAATTTACTGTCTCTGGCCGTAGTTATGAAATGTATAATAAGTGGGCGTGGTGCTGATGTTTACAATCACTGGCTATGGTGCTGAGGTTTACGATCACTGGAATTTATGGTTGCTGACCATGGTGCTGAAGTTTAAAGTTTCTGGCCATAGCTCTAAAATTTTCAATTAACAGGCATATACATTAGCTGACCAAGGTGCTGATGTTTATGATCACTGGTCATGATGCTGAGGTTTATCGACGGTGGCCATGGTGCTGAGGTTTGCTATCACTGGTCATGATGTTGAAGTTTAAAGTTGCTGACCATGGTGCTGAGATTTACATTTGCAGGCCATGGCTCTGGAGTTTCACAATTATTGGGCATATGCAGTAGCTGGCCATGGTGCTAAGGTTTATGATCACTGGTCATGGTGCTGAAATTTACTGTCTCTGGCCGTAGTTATGAAATGTATAATAAGTGGGCATGGTGCTGATGTTTGCAATCACTGGCTATGGTGCTGAGGTTTACGATCACTGGAATTTATGGTTGCTGACCATGGTGCTGAAATTTAAAGTTTCTGGCCATAGCTCTAAAATTTACAATTAACGGGCATATACATTAGCTGACCAAGGTGCTGATGTTTATGATCACTGGTCATGATGCTGAGGTTTATCGACGGTGGCCATGGTGCTGAGGTTTGCTATCACTGGTCATGGTGTTGAAGTTTAAAGTTGCTGACCATGGTGCTGAGATTTACATTTGCAGGCCATGGCTCTGGAGTTTCACAATTATTGGGCATATGCAGTAGCTGGCCATGGTGCTAAGGTTTATGATCACTGGTCATGATGCTGAGGTTTATCGATGGTGGCCATGGTGCTAAGGTTTGCTATTACTGGTCATGGTGTTGAAGTTTAAAGTTGCTGACCATGGTGCTGAAATTTACATTTGCAGGCCATGGCTCTGGAGTTTCACAATTATTGGGCATATGCAGTAGCTGGCCATGGTGCTAAGGTTTATGATCACTGGTCATGGTGCTGAAGTTTACTGTCTCTGGCCGTAGTTATAAAATGTATAATTAATGAGCGTGGTGCTGATGTTTACAATCACTGGCTATGGTGCTGAGGTTTATGATCACTGGAATTTATAGTTGCTGACCATGGTACTGAAGTTTAAAGTTTCTGACCATAGATCTGGAATTTACAATTAACGGGCATATACATTAGCTGACCATGGTGCTGATGTTTATGATCACTGGTCATGATGCTGAGGTTTATCGACGGTGGCCATGGTGCTGAGGTTTGCTATCACTGGTCATGGTGTTGAAGTTTAAAGTTGCTGACCATGGTGCTGAGATTTACATTTGCTGGCCATGGCTCTGGGGTTTCACAATTTTTGGGCATATGCAGTAGCTGGCCATGGTGCTGATGTTTACAATCACTGGTCATGGTGCTAAAGTTTAATTTCACTGGCCATGATTTTGGGGTTACAATCAATGATCATGGTGCTGAAATTTACAATCACTGGTAATGTTTTTGTAGTTGTTGAAGTTTATGATGACTAGTCATGGTACTAAAGTTTAATGTAACTGGCCATGGTTATGAAATATATGATTAATGGGCATTGTGCTGAAGAATGTAATTGCTGGACCTAGGTTATAAAATATATAATTGATGGGCATGGTGCAGAAGTGTATGATAATTGGGAATGGTGTTCTAGTCTGAGGTTGCTGGCAATGATGCTGAATTTTATTGAAAGTGACCATGGTGCTGAAGTTTATAGCGGAGGAGGCTGATGGCCGGCGGCACCATCACTATATGACAATCGGGGGGGGGGGCATCCAGAATGCTGGAGCCCCCCGAACATAACCCCCATGGAGACCCGTAAATCTCACCTTAAGCTAGCTCTTCCACTGGGAATCCAGTGCTGCGATTGGCTGTCCAGCACTCGTGTCATCAGTGACGTTCTGGATGCCTACATGAACGCCAGGCAGCCAATCGTGGCGCTGGATTCCCAACGGGGGAGTGAGGGGAGGGAGTTGGTGCTCTTTAAATTCTCTGTCCATGATGCTGAAGTTTATGATCACTAGCCACAGTGCTGAGGTTTAAGATTCCTGGCCATGGTTTATGTTTATGGACGATGTCCATGGTGCTGGAGTTTATGATCGATGTCCATGGTGCTGACGTTTATAGACAGTGGCCATGGTGCTGAAGTTTATGGCTGCTGGCTTTGGTGCTGAAGTTTATGATCACTGGGAATGGTACTGAAGTTAGCTGGCCATGGTGCTGAAGTATATGGATGGTGGCCATTGTGCTAATGTTTATGGACAAATGCCATGGTGCTGAATTTTATGGTTGCTGGTTAAGGTGCTGAAGACTTTTGGACAACACATAGGAAGTGTTATTGCATGTGAAATCTGTCTGTGCATAAGTGGATTGCATACAGATTGAATAATAATAAACTATAACAAGATTTATAACAGCTCTAGCCTTTTCTATAGCACATTCGCTGACTAATTTTCAATGCAGTGTAATATATGGAGCAAATAATGGATGGAATTCTGCATTTTGATTGGTGCAGCTGCACATTTCATCCATAAACATGGAAAAACATTTCCTCTGATAACAGTACATGAGGTAGTGCTAGGAGATTCATGCTGAGACTTGCAGTTCCTCCATGTGGCTCACCGTAGCCATACCTAGGCTATAAAGCGCAACATTGCGATCAGATTATTGTATCGGGAAGGCTCCCGCCGTCGGCGCAATATCCACTCTACTGCCTGTTTATCTAACTTCCAAAGTTTACAATCCCAGCGAGCAGCTCATGACCCAATTACACATAAAACCGGAGCAATAACGAAGCACAACTACCGGGTTCAGCGAGAGTTCAAATATAGTTATGAAGCGATTAACGTGGAGTGGCGTTGGAGTGAGCCATGCAAATGGGACAATTAAAGGGCTTTTATTTTTATTGCTGGTACAACACGTCTGCCGTTCATAAGAATTCCCCTCTGTTTGCACTGTTTTAGTTTGCACATACCATTACGTTTACGGTCCCAGTGGTCCAAGTTCCAATGTCTTTTCATTACATAGATATGTTGGAGTTAGAGAGGATCTTATGTTTTAACATCAGAATTAAAATGAAGCCTTGAAATGGCGAGGAAGTGGGCATGCCTGCCCAGCACTTTCTTTTTTATTCAAGCCTTGTTGTAGTTCAAAGGTCACTGGACTAGTCTATATGTGTCCCTGTAGCCCTTGCATGGGCCCACGCTGTTCTCCCCACAGGCTCCTTCATGTTCCACACTTTGCAGGATGAGCTCCGAAGCCCGCATTTAGGTTTTTGTGAGTATCCATCCATGTATCTGCTAAGCGCTCTCTTGATCCCCCTGCCCCTTTCAGTTTCCTTGCTGTCCTTTACAACTGTTCCTCTGTTCCTTGTAACCCAATCCTCTCAGTTTTCCTCAATGTCTCTCTCTCTCCATGTACCTTGCTGTATGCTCCCTACAGAACCCTCCTCCCACTTGCATGACCCTTTCTGCCCCAAGCACCTTGCTTGGTGCTCCCTGCCTCCCCCTTACAAATTAAGTTCTTTCCTGATAAGTTTTAAGTTTAAGTCCTTCCACCATTTTTGTTGCCGGCCTTTGAACCTGTTCTATTTGAATGATGTATTTTTGCAGGTAAGGTCTCCAGAACTGCACACAGTATTCTAGCTGTGGCCTCACCAGGGCTCTATACAGCGGCATCACAACCTCCCTCTTCCTACTGGTGATGCCTCGAGCTATGCAGCCGAGCATCCTGCTTGCTTTTCCCACTGCCTGGCTACACTGTCCAATCATCTTGCAGCTTTCAGTAATCAGTATACCTAAATCTCTCTCCTTCGAGGTCCTGGGTAACACAGTGCTGCCAATACAGTGCATTCCTTCTACCCAAGTGCAGGATTTTACATTTAGAGACATTAAACTCCAGTTTCCACAGTTTTGACCATCTATCCCGTAAAGTTAAATCATTTTCCATGTTGCAGACATCTCCATGTGCCACAGAAGTGGGGGTTTGAGGTAATTTTATGGGTGAGCCCCAGATTTTTCACACTGCATGGCATCCCAAATATGGATGTCCCTAGGGTGGCTCTATAAGGTCTTTTTAATGGATTTTGCTCTATTTGATACAATGATAGGTCTGCAAACAGCCTCCTGTGAGTTCATTGCAGACTCAGAACAGGCTGAATATTTACCACCTTCATCTTAAAGTGCTACACAGATCAGACAGCCCAACATGACCAACTGGAGTCACCAGGCACACATGTGTGTCCATGTGTATCTGCTAAGGCCAAAGGATGCTGCAGGGGCAGCATCAAGAATTTTTGTGCACCAAATAACCACCCTGCTGTGGATCATATGAAACTCAGATGAAGATCGAATGTGATGACTTTAATCCAGGGTCTCCGGAGCGTTGCTGCAGATTTCACAAGCAGTTCCAGAATGTTTACAGCCACTGGGGTACTTGTGGTTTCAAACCAGCAGGTGAAAGAAAACCAGTTATTATCCATCCTGCGTGCGAGTGTTTTATATCCCTGTCTAATACCTGCTCAGCCCGCGGTGGCCAATCAGCTTTGAGACTGACACGCTGCACTGCCTTTACAAACCCAGCAGGAGAGGCTTTCCAATCCAACAATTCTGAATAGTCCACCTGTTTACAGAGAAGGTGAATAACAGTTTAGAGCCCCAAAGAGAGGGGAGAGGAAAAGGGGAAGGAGAGAAAAGAAAAGAGAAATGAGAAAGAGGAGAAGTATTAGAGGGATACGTAACAGACATAGGCTGGGGAATTAGGAATGATATAAGAAAGCATCTGAAGATGTAAAGGCTTGATGCAGTGTCGTCCTGAAAAAACTCTGACTGAGGCTCACTTAACTGCCTCTCCAAAGATTAAAGTGGACCAAAGCCCACGGAGATCAGCCCAGGAATCTATAAGATTCCCTCCCCCATGTCTGAAACCCCCCAGGTCGCCCATAAACTCACATTCTTTCTGGATCCAGCGGTCCATGTTCGAGCAACGGCAGCATCCCTGTTATCCCTCTAGCAGAGCGCGTGCCCACATCAGACATTTGTGAATGGTCAGCGTGGGCACGCTCCCTGTTAGAGGGTAGTGGGCGATGCGGCTGTCAGCGCGCTCGGATCCGCTTGTATTAGACGAGCTCCTGGATGAAGGGCCGAGCAAGCTGATTGAATGGGCGGCTGCGTATGCGTCGTAGGACCGGGAAGAGGTGAGTTTGTTCAGGTGACCTGGGGGGTTTCACGCAGCTGGGCACCCTCTGATCAGGGTGCCCCGGGGGCAATGACCAAAACCCAGGATAGTCTCTGCCAGCTATGTGAGACTTTCCCTAGCCATAACAAAAACATGCAGACTCATCTGACCCCTCAATCGATCCGGCCGTGTCTTCTCTACACCCGGGGGGCATCCAATCACACCCTCCAGGGCTCTTCAGGAAAGAGCCCGGAACAGCCCCCCCCCTACTTCTGATGCCGCTGACCCGCCAGGTCACCTCTTCACCCAGGGGAGCGAGCTAATCCCCCCCCCCCCACCAGGCTCTTCCACCATGAGGTCCTCTCTGCTGTGACTGCCTCTAGCCCTGTCTTTTGTGGGCAGGGTGGATTGCAGTTTTTTGTATGGACACTCTGTTTACATCCTGGACATTGCAACTTACATCATGTTTACACCGTTCATGTTAGTACTTTTCCTGTAATGTAACCGGCTTTATTTTAATTAAATCCTCTATTCCTCCTCTATCCATCGATTTTTAGTTTCGGCCCAATATTTTTTTCCTGAATCATCATAGCGGAGATTATATCTGGATGGCCCAATAGTCCTTGTAAAGTTAAAACAAGGAACTGAACTTATTACATCTCCCAGGTTTACAGATGATGCCTGGGAATACTCACAGCGAGGCATCAAAAATCTGGATGCCCTGCCAGAGAAGAACAAAACCCAAGAAGTTCTTGGGGGTTGTTCCTCTTTAATGCAATAAACTCTACCCACCTCCGCGGACTCGGGCCAGTTGGGGGCCCTGATATCCTGCTGTGCTGGCCAAGAGCAATGTCACACATTATTTTAGCCACAAAAATGGAACCCCACCAGCATGCCAAGTTGCAACCGCATCCGGACAGGTATGAAGGTAGCCTAAGGGAAGTAGCCCAAAATAAAAATTGGAAATAGTATTGTGGCGTAACTTTCTGTCGGGAAGTCGTAGGACGCTGGTTCTGGTGCCAACGAAGTTAGTCAGGTGTGTGTGCAGGTACAAAGTTCCTTATATTTTTATTATTTAAATTGTCAGTCACTTGATTCTTATTCTATCCTAATGATAATACAATATTGCAATTATATTGTCCTTGATATAGATGCACTTTACCACACACAAAATTTAGAGGCTGAAGAAGCCGTATAGGTGAAACTAGTATGCCCATGTTTAACCATATCCAAACTGAAGACAATCATGTCATTATCAGTGATTTATTATCTTGAAACTATATGATATGGTATATGCTATGAGATGTTTTCATTGTACGGTGTTTCTTGACTGTTTTTACTATTGTTTTGTTCTTCCTTTTAACCCTATGAAATTAATAAATGTATGAATTTTATGACTAAAAAATATACATTTTTCCTTGATGGTGGCTGGGGTCAAACTCAAAGGTGGGTAAAGATTGAGTTGGGATATGCCTAGGCCCAACAAATTCTCTCGTGATGAGTTAAGCAGCCTTGAGTTTGTACCAGCCTTTGCTTGAGTGGTTGAGTCACACTTAATAATTTGGATACCAGGTGCTGTGTACCCTATGGCGCTGAACACTGCTGTTTAATTTGTCTTCATATCCCGGCTCCTAGAATAATATGAGATCTATGTATGTGGGTGTATGATTCACAGACTCCAAATATGTGATTCTTTATTTTATTAATATGAATGGCGGCGTCTAAATTCCCAGTACCATGCTTGGATCAAGGGGAGTCATTGGATATCATATATCTTGACTTTTCTAAAGCATTTGATACTGTGCCACATAAAAGGCTGGTACAAAAGATGAGAATGCTTGGACTGGGGGGAAATGTGTGCAGATGCGTGAGAAATTGGCTTAATGATCTGAAGCAGAGGGTGGTTATCAATGGTACACACTCAGATTGGTTCACCGTTACTAATGGAGTACCACAAGGGTCAGTTCTTGGACCAGTTCTCATATATATATATATATATTATATAAATGACATTGGGTATGGCTTAAACAGTAAAGTCTCAATCTTTGCAGATGATACTAAGCTGTGTAAAGTAATTAAAACAAAGGAGGACAGCAGGCAGCTACAAACAGATTTAGATAAAACATGGGCAGTTAAATGGCAAACGAAGTTTAACACAGATAAAAGTAAGGTTATGCACATGGGAAGGAGAAATCTGTGTCATGATTACACACTAAATAAAGAAACACTTGGTAAAACAACAATGGAAAAGGACCTAGGGGTTTTAGTTAACAATAAGCTCAACTGTAGTAATCAATGCCAGGCAGCTGCTGCCAAGGCAAACAGGATCATGGGGTGCATCAGGAGGGGCATAGGTGCTCATGACCAGAGCATAATTTTACCCCTGTACAAGTCACTGGTCAGACCCCATATGGAATACTGTGTACAGTTCTGGGCACCTGTGCTTAAAAAGGACATATCAGAACTGGAGCGCCCTGAAAGATTGTCAAAGTTAGATTTATTGAATTTAGAAAAAAGACGCCTGAGGTGTGATCTAATAACTATGTATAAATATATTCAGGGTCAATACAAAGATCTGTCCCACAATCTATTTATACCCCGGTGTGTAACCATAACCCGAGGGCATCCACTAAAGTTAGAGGAAAGGTGCTTTTTCCATAGGAGGGGATTCTTCTCTGTAAGAGCAGTGAGACTATGGAACTCGCTGCCAGAGGATGTAGGAGAAGGTTACAGTAAAAACGTTCAAAAGTGGCCGGGATGCCTTCCTGGCATGTAATAACATTTCCAGCTATGGCTCCTCGACCACTGGAAGGAGATAAATAGGCTGAACTGGATGGACTAAAGTCTTTATTCAACCTTACATACTATGTTACTATGCTACTATGCTAGAGCCAGAATGTCTATGAGATTTCTTTGATGCTCCCCTGCCAACAGATCTTCCTGACAGGGAGAGCTTTGCCTGCTCTTCTGGCTCCAGTGTGTGCTTCCTCCCTTACTGCCAGGTTCCCCTGCTTATGCCTTGGCAAGGCTACAGTGAGGTCATTGGTTGGTCAGGGACAGAGGGAGGAATAGCCTTTGTGATGTTCTGTAGCTCTATAGAAACCTGCGCAATGAATCAATCTGGAGATGTTGCAAAACTAAATGAGAACATTGTGCTTATTTCCAGAATAAAAGTTTTTCTTTACCTGATATGACCAGAGAGCGTGTGCGCACTCGCCCTCCCTCCCCGCTCCTCATTCTTCTATAACATAATAACTGCGCCACTTCATCATCATCATTCCATTCTCCGATCTCTGTGCCTGTTATTCATTACCGCAGGCATGTCGCCGGCATATCTAATGGCGCGTTAGATTTCTTTCTCCTATTATAGAAACAATGTTTCATTATCTGCCAATAAAAAAGAGGCATTTGGCTCGCAGACAACAAGGAACCATTTAATGATGGCCGGTGATCAATTAAGGGCTATAAATGAAAGGCCATGAATAGCAACAAAACTCAGATACAGGATTCATCTCTTAAAGAAGAACAACCCCCCCTCCAGTCTATAAGACTTTTGGGACATCCCGAGCTGTGTGAAACCCCTGGAGCAGGGCAGAGATAGGGGTGCAGCATGGAGCAGGGAAGAGATGGGGGTGCAGCATGGAGCAGGGTAGAGATGGGGGTGCAGCATGGAGCAGGGTAGAGATGGGGGTGCAGCATGGAGCAGAATGGAGATGGGGGTGCAGTATGGAGCAGAGCAGAAATAGGGGCGCAGCATAGAGCAGGGTGGAGAAGGGTATAACATGGAACAGGGAAGAGATGGGGTGCAGCATAGAACAGAGTAGAGATGAGGGTGCAGCATGTAGCAGGGCAGAGAAAGAGGCGCAGCATGGAGCAGGGTGGAGAAGGGTGTAACATGAAACAGGGAAGAGATGAGGG
Source organism: Gastrophryne carolinensis (assembly GCA_027917425.1). Classification (NCBI taxonomy): domain Eukaryota; kingdom Metazoa; phylum Chordata; class Amphibia; order Anura; family Microhylidae; genus Gastrophryne; species Gastrophryne carolinensis. Next base: position 8,726,804 of record CM051242.1, read on the forward strand.
TGCAGCATAGAACAGGGAGGAGATAAGGGTGCAGCATGGAACAGGGCAGACACGGGGGTGCAGCATGGAGCAGTAGAGAGATGGGGATGCAGCATTGAGCTGGCTGGAAATAGGGGTGCAGTGGGGAAAAGAACAGAGATGGGGGTGCAGCATAGAGCAGGGCAGAGATGGGGGTTCTGCATGGAGCAAGGTGGAGATAGGGGTGCAGCATGGAGCAGGACAGAGATGGTGTGCAGCATGGAAAGGGCGGAGATGGGGGTGCAGCATGGAACAGGGCAGAAATGGGGTTAAAGCATGGTGCCGGGTGGAGACGAGGGTGAAGCATGGAGCAGGGCAGAGATGGGGGTGCAGCACAGGTCAGGGCAGAGATGGGGGTGCAGCACAGGTCAGGGTAGAGATGGGGGTGTAGCATGGAGCAAGGTGGAGATGGGGTTGCAGCATGGAGCAGGACAGAGGTGGGGGTGCAGCACAGAGCGGGGGTAGATGGGGTGCAGCATTTAACAGGAAAGAGATGGGGTTCAGCATGGAAAGGGCAAAGATGGGGGTGCAGCATGGGGCAGGGCAGAGATGAGGTTAAAGAATAGTGCAGGGTGGAGATGAGGATGCAGCATGGAGCGGGGTGGAAATGAGGGTGCAGCATGGAGCAGGGTGGAGATGGGGATGCAGCATGGAGCAGGTTAGAAATAGGGTGCAGCATGGAGCAGGGTGGAGATGGGGATGCAGCATGGAGCAGGGTGGAGATGGGGGTGCAGCATGGAGCAGGGTGGAGATGGGGATGCAGCATGGAGCAGGGTGGAGATGGGGGTGCAGCATGGAGCAGGGTGGAGATGGGGGTGCAGCATGGAGCAGGGTGGAGATGAGGGTGCAGCATGGAGCAGGGTGGAGATGAGGGAGCAGGTGCAGATGGAGGAGCAGCATGGAGCAGGGTGGAGATGGGGGTGCAGCATGGAGCAGGGTGGAGATGAGGGTGCAGCATGGAGCAGGGTGGAGATGGGGATGCAGCATGGAGCAGGGTGGAGATGAGGGTGCAGCAGGGTGGAGATGGGGATGCAGCATGGAGCGGGGTGGAGATGGGGATGCAGCATGGAGCGGGGTGGAGATGGGGATGCAGCATGGAGCAGGGTGGAGATGGGGATGCAGCATGGAGCAGGGTGGAGATGGGGATGCAGCATGGAGCGGGGTGGAGATGTGGGTGCAGCATGGAGCAGGACAAAGATAACAGAACAGCATGGAGCAGGGTAGAGAGTGTGGGAGTCTGCAGAAAGACCCTGGGGGGGGGGGGGGGGGACACACACTTCACAACGTTCTTGACATTCCAAGAGTACATCTTCTTGCTGACGACCATGACTCTCCAACTTTTCCAGCCACCATCAGACCTGATGATGCTGTTGTCCTTAAAGCAGTCCTTTTACTTTCTGATAGGCAAGGCTGGGTGGTGACCCAAGGCTGGATTCCCAGGTTAAGCCAATGAGACAAGTAAGCCATTATATACATACATTGAAGTGCTAATCAGGTGCGGCTATGCATATGCTAATTAGGCAGCCAAGGGTGGGGGGGGGCACCCATATATAAAGGGTATCCACACAAATCCCTTATCACACAATCATTATATATTGGTTTAAGGTGCGCACTCCAAGAAAAAAAATTCTTTATCAAGAAAAAAAAAGAAAAACGGTTTTCAGAAAAAATATATTCTTTTATTAAGACAAACCACACTAAGAATCGCAAACTCATATATGGATCCACATGATTATACATATAAAAAACATCAAAAACAAAAGCTATACCACTTACGGTGTGCTTGAAAGAACTTAGGTCTAATAGTATCCCCCAAAGATCAGTATTCAGTATTCACAAGGAGCCTTGTCAAAATGTATCGAAAGTGCTTAGTGCGATCATAGTTCATAAGTCAAGAATATGCAAATAAATATAATAAGTAAAATGTTCAATAATCATTGATTGCACAAGCCCATCAGAAACACATTGCACCAGCCCCACACGTTTTTTTCAATAGCACACAACATCCGCCGATAACTACACAGTAACATGTATCAACTATGAAATCTTCAGTGCTAAACTTGAAACGGGGAGGCCGATTCATTAACCTCGGCAGGTAGCGACAGTTGAGCGACTGTAGCGGCATTTTCAGAGCGCCCGCTAGCAGTCGCTGTGCTTGGCCGTTGTTCGGTAGTTGATAGCGACTCAGTCGGTTTGCCGTAATGTTGAATATTGGGTGAGGAGTCGCTATTTGACAGGTTCCGCGCTGTATGGGAGCGCATGATAGCGACTGGCCCTAGCGACCGGCTCCCACCATATTCATTAAAAAATCACGCTCAAAAAATTCTCGCGCTGTGAAATACATGTTTAAACCCCAGAGCGCTGGCGGCGATGGGTTAAAAGTAGTTTTTTAACCCCCAAACAACCATATTTTTGGAAACCAAAAAAACAAGTTTTTTAAATAATTTTGTAATATGAATACATTAATATCAGACCTGTAATATCAATTCTGTACAATTTTTCTTTTTTTTTTTTTACCTTAAAAAAATTATCTAAAATGGCAGAAGTGGTCACAGAATTTTTCACAAATTAAAAAAAAAAAACAATTAATAATTAATTATGAATATTTAAAGATTGTTCCATTGAAATGCATTGGAGCGCGCCAGGTAGCGAGAGGTCATACCTGTCGCTGTTCAAGGTCGGACGCTGGCGCTGTGGGCTGAGGCTGGAATAATGATGAATGAGTCGCTATATGGCGCTATCTCAGTCGCTAAGCAGGATTGGCTTGATAAATGTGTGATTGTGGTGGGGAGCCGGCGTTCTCGTGGTGGGGCCCGTCATTACTGGCCGCTCACCAGTCGCTACCTGTCGCTATTCCTTCATAAATAAGGGCCAAAGAATCATACAGTACCATCACATATACTGCATCATCATTCAATCATCTCAAAGACATGAATAAAAATCGAACCTGACAACCGTTTCGGGTCGTGGCGGCCCTTTCTCAGAGGCATTCCTTACCATAGCGGCTGGAGATACCTGGACAAGCTGTGGTTAGTAGGGCTATGGCCACTTTGGACCTTTAGGGCAGTGTTCCCTATTCCTCTCCTTGAGAAGTTAGGCTTTCCAGATTGCCAGTAGTGGGTAATCAGTGCTTGAATGGTGCTATCATGGTGGCTACGTGGAGATGCACAAACCATGACCAAAACATGACCATCAGTATAGTTTTAAAGGGACTCTGTAGGCATCATTCAGCAGCTCACCTCCTAATGGTGGCTCTCAAGCAGGGCCGGATTAAGTGCGGTGGAGGCCCCTGGGCACAAATTCTGGTGGAGACCTCAGATACAGTATAAAATAATAGTCCAGCCAAGTAACTGATTGGTGGTTGACTGACACCCGCCCACTTACTGGAAGGTCAGATGGAGTCCCTTGTGCCCCCCTTGTGCGGGTGCTGCTGCTTTGCCATTCTGGGTGGGGGGTAGTGTAGTCGCCCGGCTGGTTCCCTGCATTGAGCTGCCAGCGGCTGTGCTTGGTGGCTTATGTGCAGTGACAGCTCTGCACCCATCACTGTGGCATTGCTGACCCATCCCTAGTGGCTTTGCTGCTCCAGACTCTCCGTCCTTCCCTGTGGTGGCTTTGGCTACAGGCTTTCAAAAAGAAAAAAAGGCTCGTCCAGGTGCGCCCCCACTGCCACAGATAGCTTTGTTGCTGGCCCCATAGCTTCAGACCAAAGACTGAAAAGCCTCCTGGACCAGGCCATAACCCAAAGGTTAGTGGAGGTCACTTTTGCAAGGCAAGTGGTGGAGGCCCCGGGGAGAGGCTCTTATTCAGGGTGAAGGTCAGGATTTATGTGGGCAATTTGTATGTACAGGGGGGAAGAAACATACAAGATAGGCTCTTATTCAGGGATGAAGGACCGGATTAATGTGGGCAATTTGTATGAACAGGAGGGGAAACATATAAGATGGACTCTTATTAAAGTGGACCAACACCCATGATTTTCACTATCCTGGGTTTTGGTCCACTGCCGTGGGGCACCCGGGACGGGGGTGCCCCGCTATGTGAAACCCCCCAGAACGCCCAAAAAAACTCACCTCACCCCGCTCCTACGGCGCATGCGGGGCCGCTCGTCCAATCAGCGCGCTCTGAGCGGCTGTGGTATGCGCGTCCAAGGGATGTACAACCACAGCGGCTCTGAACACGCTGGCGGCCGCATCTCGCGATTCCCTCTAACAGGGAGCGCGCCGGCTATTCACAAATGCCTGGCGCGGGCACGCACCCTGCTAGAGACAAGCGCAAGATGCGGCGCGGCCCGTGCATGCGCCGTTGGACTGGGAGTAAGGTAAGATGAATGGGGCGTCCTGGGGGGTTTCACACAGCGGGGCATCCAAAATTGAATGAGGGGAGGGCCTGCGAATCTTATAGATTCCCGGGCCGATCAGGCAGGGTGTTGGTCCACTTTAAGGGTCTAGGTTCAGATTTATGTGGGCAATCTGTATGTACGGGGGGGGAACATACAAGATAGGCTCTTATTAAGGGTCTAGGTCCGGATTAATGTGAGCAATCTGTATGTACAGGGGGGGGAATATATAAGATAGGCTCTTATTCAGGGTGAAGATCTGGATTAATGTTAGCAATGTGCATGTACAGGGGGTGGAAACATATAAGATAGGCTCTTATTCAGGGTGAAGGTCCGGTTTAAGTGGGCAATCTGTATGTACAGGGAGGGAAACATATAAGATAGGCTCTTAATCAGGGTGAGGGTCCGGATTAATGTGGGCAATCTGTATGTACAGGGTGGGGGAAACATACAAGATAGGCTCTTATTTAGGGATGAAGGTCCAGATTAATGTGGGCAATCTGTATGTACAGGGGGGAAGAAACATACAAGATAGGCTCTTATTCAGGGATGAAGGAGCGGATTAATGTGGGCAATCTGTATGTCCAGGGGGGAGGAAACATACAAAATAGGCTCTTTTTCAGGGTGAAGGTCTGGATTAATGTGGGCAATCTGTATGTACAGGGTGGGAAACATAGGCTCTTATTCAGGGTGAACGTCTCCCGGCTGTTTTTTTCGATAGTACGCAGGCTATTCCAGGCTAAAGTTCCCGCCCTCGGCCCCTTTTAGCGGCTGATGGAAGCAGATGAGATGGGGATCTTTAGCAGAACAAGCTTCTCAATTTCCACCTGATGAGCATTGAAGGGCAAAGCTGGATCCCCCGAGGCCTCCATTCATCAGCCAGCTGCTGCGGCGACGCTGCCAAATGACTTATCAGCGCGGCACGTCTCCCGGCCGCCTTTACAAGATGTTTGCGGCGGGGGAAACGCCGGCATTTGCAAACGCGTGCCCACACCTTCCCACGGCCGGGGCTGCCGAGCGCCAGATGACGAGGAATTCTGTGGATCATATGCTATAGATTAAGTTCTAAGCCACCAACGCATTAATGGTTTCTACGTTATCTAAAAATGGTAAAGGGGAGCGTCGAATATTACGGGCAGGCTGATTCATTACTAGCGCCAGGTAGTGTCTGTAGCGCGGATTTCAGAGCAAACGCTAGTAGTCGCTGTGCTCGGCTGTGGTTCGTTGTTTCACAGCGCCTCAGACGCTGGCCGGCATTGTTGAATACGTTATGTGATTCGCAGTACTAGCGCCAGCTCAGTGCGACTGACTCACACCACATTCATCAAAAAAAACAGCCTCAAACAGTTCCGGCGCTCAAAATCGGGTTGTTTTAGCCCATAGCGCCAGATGCTGTGTGATTAAAGTCTGATTTTTAACATGTATCCACTAGTAACAAAGTGAAAACACATGGAATGACATTGTTATCACATTGTAACACGAACACTTTAATACCAGACATGTAAGGACGATTCTGCATAAAAATATTATTAATCCAAAAAGTTTTCAAAAATGTCATTTTCTAGACCAGGAGACATGTCAGAAAGATTTGAGATTTTATTTCATAAAAAAAAAAGAAAAATTGGGATCAGGAAAGGGATTTAAGGATCGTCCATAGAAATGTATGGGAGAGCGCCAGGTAGCGACAGGTAAGACGTGGCGCTCTGCAAGGCTTAACGCTGGCGCTGTACACTGAGCCTGGGATAATGATGAATCGGACGCTACATGGCGTTGTTCCAGTCGCTCCCCAGAATTGCCTTCATAAATGTGTAATTGCTGCCGTCTCCGGCGTTCACCTGCCGCTACCTGCCGCTTACAAGGCGCTACTTGGCGCTATCCCTTCATGAATAAGACCCTTAGAATCCATCCACACCTCTGCATTTAACTTGTTTTATTTGTGTTGCGTTTTGCGTTTTATTTGCAACACGCTGCCGCCGGTCGTTCTCCGCGGGGATTACCACGGAGGCGGCTCCTCTGTATCGCTGGTAGTGGTTTAGCATGTTGTGATTTACTCAGCAGATGGGATGGATTTTCGCCTGCTTGTTCTCTACTGTAGATAACCCGCCTGTGATGTCATAGGTGACGTCAGGCGCGAATTTCTCTCATTGTGATTGGTTAATTTTTACTATATTATTGTCACTGTGTTTTGTACTCTTGTTGTTTCTGCTTGTCCTGACGAATGGGGGTCTCTGTTTAACCCCCAAAACATTGACTTAGGGCCTTATTCATGAAGGGATAGCGCCAGGTAGTGCTTGTACAGCGACAGGTAGCGGCAGATATACGCCAGACACGGCAGCAATTACACATTTATGAAGCCGAATCTGGTGAGCGACTGGAACACCGCCATGTAGCGTCTGATTCATCATTATCCCAGGCTCAGCGTACAGCGCCGGCGTTCAGCCTTGCAGAGCGTCACGTCTTACTTGTCGCTACCTGGCGCTCTCCCATACATTTCTATGGACGATCCTAAAATCCCTTTCCTGATCCCAATTTTTTTTTTTTTTTTTAAACTCAAATCTTTCTGACATGTCTCCTGGCCTAGAAAATGACATTTTTGAAAACCTTTTTAATTAATAATATTTTTATGCACAATTGTCCTTACAGGTCTTGTATTAAAGTGTTTATGTTACAATGTTGTTACAATGTAATTCCATATGTTTTCGCTTTGTTACTGGTGGATAGATGCTGGAAAACAGACTTTAAACACACAGCCTCCTGCGCTCTGGGCTTCAAACAAGTATTTTTCAGCGCCAGAGATTTGTGAGGCTGTTTTTTAGCTGAATATGGTGTGAGTCTGTCGCTATGAGCAGTCGCTAACATGTGCTCCCATACAGCGCTGTACTGGTCAAATAGCGACTCCTCACAATGTATTCAACATTACTGAACAGTCGCTATAAACTACCACAGTGACTACTGGCGGGCGCTCTGAAAATGCCTGCTACAGACGCTCATCTGTCGCTACCTGGCGTTAGTGATGAATCAGCCTGCCCGGTAAGTTGTAAAGCTGCTTCCTGCTGCTGCACACTGCATGGAGACATTTCTGGGTCCCAAAGTTTTAGTCCCCATTGATTACAATGGGAACCAGGTTCGGGTCAATTTTGGCACCCAAACTGAACTTTTGTTCAAAGTTCGGCCGAACTTGCTGAACCGGAACCTATAGGGCTTTGCCTAACACTATTTATGGGCATAAAAAAAAATGGCATCAAAATAAGTAACAACTCCAGTAAACAGTTTCAAGTATTTTTTCAAACCCATGTATGTAAGAGATTTCTTTATACAGAAGAAATGACACATTATTTGAACATTATTTGAGAAGGGCGCTGAAGAAGCCATTATTCGGCGAAACTAGTCCGCCCAGCTGTTTCATTAAGCCTCGAACCCCTCTAATCTATGTACCATTAAAGTGGACCAACACCCAGGGGTGATCGGCCCGGGAATCTATAAGATTCGCGCTTCCTTCTAACAGGGAGCGTGCCCGCGCCAGCCATTCACAAACGGCCGCCCTGCTAGAGAGAAGCGCGAGAGGCGGCCCGCGCATGCGCCGTTGGAACAGGGAGAAGGTAAGGTTTCTGGGCGTCCTGGGGGGGTTTCACACAGCGGGGCATCCCGATTTCGGATGCCCCGCGGGGAGGGAGCTGATCGGCCCGGGAATCTTATAGATTCCCGGGCCGATCAGCCATGGGTGTTGGTCCACTTTAAGGTAATACCATTTATTGGATAACTCAATAAAATTGAAAGTGCAAGCTTTCGAAGCTGTTCAAGCTTCTTCTTCAGGCATAATCAATTATGCCTGAAGAAGAAGCTTGAACAGCTTCGAAAGCTTGCATTTTCAATCTCATTGAGTTAGCCAATAAATGGTATTACCTTAACCTTGGATTTCCTGCTTACATCAATGGCTAACACGGTACAACATCTTACTGATATTATTAATATATATATATTATAAAAAGTTTTATAAGCCGGGTTAGTCAAACAGATCTAGTAAAACAAAGGCCCTTATTTATGAAGGAATAGCGACTGGTGAGCGGCCGGTAATGACGGGCCCCGCCACGAGAACGCCGGCTCCCCACCACAATCACACATTTATCAAGCCAATGCTGCTTAGCAACTGAGATAGCGCCATATAGCCACTCATTCATCATTATTCCAGCCTCAGCCCACAGCGCCAGCGTCCGACCTTGAACAGTGACAGGTATGACCTCTCGCTACCTGGCGCTCTCCAATGCATTTCAATGGAACAATCTTTAAATATTAATAATTAATTGCTATTAATGTTTTTTTTTTTTTTTTTGAATGTGAAAAATTCTGTGACCACTTCTGCCATTTTAGATTTTTTTAGGGGAAAAAAAAAAAAAAAATTGTACAGAATTGATATTACAGGTCTGATATTAATGTATTCATATTACTAAATTATTTAAAATACTTTTTTTTTTTTTAGTTTCCAAAAATATGGTTGTTTGGGGGTTAAAAAACTACTTTTAACACATCGCCGCCAGCGCTCTGGGGTTTAAACAAGCATTTCACAGTGCGAGAATTTTTTGAGTGTGATTTTTTGATAAATTTGGTGGGAGCCGGTCGCTAGGGCCAGTCGCTATCATGCGCACCCATACATCGCGGAACCGGTCAAATAGCGACTCGTAACCTTGTATTCAACATTACAGCAAACCGAGTCGCTATCAACAACCGAACAACGGCCAAGCACAGCGACTACTAGCGGGCGCTGTGAAAATACTGCTACAGTCGCTCACCTGTCGCTACATGTCGCTATTAATAAATCAGCCTCAAAGTTGGGGATAGTCTAGGCCCTAAAAAAAATCCCAAATTTATGCTCTCCAGCCTAGGACATGACCAGCAAATGCTCTTCACATCACCATTTCACCATCAGAATTTTTTTTTCTTTTCCTCTTTCCCATATGTCCTATTCCTACTCCTTTGGTTTTTAGCCGGTCATGCTTTCTAAGTGGTGCCCATAATGAGCATCGTTTTCACATACTTTATACAATTATTATTATTATTTATTATTTTTGTTATTTATTTTTTTTTTGTTTGTTTGTTTATTATTGTTTATTTATATAGCGCCAACATCTTCCATAGCGCTGGATACAATTAGCCAATTAGAAATGAAAGGAACAATTGCACAATTTACATATACAACAGAAAATCTCCAGGGCAATTTATTATTCCATCACATATGTTGCCAGAACAACTTAACACATTTTAGTCAAAACAAAGGGAGATATTAGACTGTAAAGGAGCACTATCGCGAAAAAAATGGGCCAATGATAAAAATCCATATAAATATTCTGGATGGCGGGAGGAGGGGTCATTTATACACCTGGCATCAAGAAATATCCGGCCAGGCTTGTTTTTCTTTCATTTAATGGGAAGAAAAGGACATCTGGGGTGTCAGGCTCTGTCACCCCTGATAGACGGGGAGGCTGATTTATTAATAGCGACATGTAGCGACAGTTGAGCGACTGTAGCGGTATTTTCACAGCGCCCACTAGTAGTCGCTGTGCTTGGCCGTTGTTCGGTTGTTGATAGCGACTCAGTCGGTGTGGCGTAATGTTCAATACAAGGTTACTAGTCGCTATTTGACAGGTTTCGCGATGTATGGGTGCGCATGATAGCGATTGGTCAGAGCGACTGGCTTCCACCATATTCATCAGAAAATCACGCTCAAAAAATTCTCGCGCTGTGAAATGCATGTTTAAACCCCAGAGCGCTGGAGGCGATGTGTTAAAAGTCGTTTTTTAACCCCCAAACCACCATATTTTTGGAAACCCCAAAAAATATATATTTTAAATAATTTAGTAATATGAATACATTAATATCAGACCTGTAATATCAATTCTGTACAATTTTTTATTTAATTTTTTTCCCTTAAAAAAATTATCTAAAATGGCAGAAGTGGTCACAGAATTTTTCACATTTAAAAAAAAAAATAAACATTAATAACAATTAATTATGAATATTTAAAGATTGTTCCATTGAAATGCATTGGAGAGCGACAGGTAGCGAGAGGTCATACCTGTCGCTGTTCAAGGTCGGACGCTGGCGCTGTGGGCTGAGGCTGGAATAATGATGAATGAGTCGCTATATGGCGCTATCTCAGTCGCTAAGCAGGATCGGCTTGATAAATGTGTGATTGTGGTGGGGAGCCGGCGTTCTCGTGGCGGGGCCCGTCATTACCGGCCGCTCACCAGTCGCTACCTGCCGCTATTCCTTCATAAATAAGGGCCTAAACCTGTCACCCCTGGATTTTATTCCTACCAAGAGAGAATAAACCACAGGCTTGGCGGGAGTTTTATTCAGTTCGGGTGTATAAGTGACCCCTCCTCTCATTAGCTGATGTGTTTCTATAGATTTTTAATATTACACTATTTCGCAATAGTGCTCCTTTAAAGTGGACTGAAACCCAGTAGGATCGGCACAGGAATCTATAAGATTCCTGGGCAGATCGATTCCCTCCCCCAGAGCATCCAAAACCGGGATGCCCCGCTGTGTGACACCCCCCAGGTCGCCCCATTTACTCACCTTTATTCCCGCTCCAATGGCACATGCGCGGGCCGTGGCCGCATCCCCACTATCCCTCTAGCAGGGCAGTGCCTGTGCCAGGCATTTGTGAATGGCACACTCCCTGTTAGAGGGAAGCAGGGGATGCGACCGCCAGTGCGCTGGGAGCCTCTGAACTTAGACGGCGTCTTAGATGGCGGCGTCACGTTAGCGGCTCTGAGCGCGCTGATAGGACGAGCGGCCAGACATGCGCCATAGGGTCGGGAAGAGGTGAGTTTCTTCGGGCGACCTGCGTGGTTTCACACAGTGGGGCATCCCCAATCGCGGTGCCCCCGGGGGAGAAGGACCAAAACCTAGGATAGTCAAAATCCTGGGTTTTGGTCCACTTTAAGCTTATAACAATGTCAGGGGATCATTTACATACCTCCCAAGTGTCCCTATTTTGGAGGGTATGTCCCTCTTTTCAGTCTATGTCCCCCCCTGTCCCTGTTCTTATTTGTTCCTCTTTGAGGTGTAACATGCAGATCTGCAGCAAAAAATAATGAATTCGCTATTCAAAGTGTTTACATAGTTTTAACTGTTACATCCTATCTCCTATCCATCCCTCAATGAGGGGGCATGGCTTCATCCATCCTTCAGTGAAGGGGTGGGGCTTCATTTACATATTGTCCCCTTTTGAGGCGTAACATGTAAATCTTCAGCAATAAATGATTCATTTGCCTATTCAAAGTGTTTCTATTGTTGTAACTGTTACATTCTATCTCCTATCCATCCCTCAATGAGGGGGCGTGGCTTCATACATCCTTCAGTGAGGGGGCGTGGCTTCATTTACATATTGTCCCCTTTTGAGGTGTAACATGTAAATCTGCAGCAATAAATGATTCATTTGCCTATTCAAAGTGTTTCTATTGTTGTAACTGTTAAATCCTATCTCCTATCCATCCCTCAATGAGGGGGCGTGGCTTCATCCATCCCTCAATGAGGGGGCGTGGCTTCATCCATCCCTCAATGAGGGGGCGTGGCTTCATCCATCCTTCAGTGAGGGGGTGGGGCTTCATTTACATATTGTTCCCTTTTGAGGCGTAACATGTAAATCTGCAGCAATAAATGATTCATTTGCCTATTCAAAGTGTTTCTATTGTTGTAACTGTTACAACCTATCTCCTATCCATCCCTCAATGAAGGGGCGTGGCTTCATCCATCTTTCAGTGAGGGGGCGTGGCTTCATCCATCCTTCAGTGAGGGGGCATGGTTTCATCCATCCTTCAGTGAGGGGGCGTGGCTTCATCCATCCTTCAGTGAGGGGGTGGGGCTTCATTTACATATTGTTCCCGTGTGAGGCGTAACATGTAAATCTGCAGCAATAAATGATTCATTTGCCTATTCAAAGTGTTTCTATTGTTGTAACTGTTACATCCTATCTCCTATCCATCCCTCAATGAGGGGGCGTGGCCTTATCCATCCTTCAGTGAGGGGGCGTGGCTTCATCCATCCTTCAGTGAGGGGGCGTGACTTCATTTACATATTGTCCCCTTTTGAGGTGTAACATGTAAATCTGCAGCAATAAATGATTCATTTGCCTATTCAAAGTGTTTCTATTGTTGTAACTGTTACATCCAATCTCCTATCCATCAATCAACGGGGGCGTGGCTTCATCCACCCCCCCCATGGAGGGGGCGTGGCTTAATTTAACAATTGTCCCTCTTTCCCACCCTAAAAAGTTGCTAGGTATGCATTTACAAAGCAAATAGTAGTGCAGTGTCTCGGCATTGCCTTTACCCGTGCCAGGTTCGTGCTGATTGCTCTGCATTTGATGAAGATATTCAAAAGCCTTTTTCCATTAGGAATTATTCTTCGTCTTGGCCGTCTCGCTTCGTTCCTGGTAATCGAAGCAAATTGTCTCACCATGTGCTCGGGGTGGTGGAATCTCGGTGGCCAAGATCTGAATTTCCAGCTCCTAGCGCTCGGGGCTTGGCGACAGATTGGAGGACGCTGGCCTGTGACCACAGATACAAAATAAAAATAGTGCGGACCACCGGAAAGGCCTCACCCCAAATCCTACAAACAGGTACAGCCGCCCGCGCTACCCAAAGTAAAATCAATATAACTTTATTGAATATAATGAATGTACACAGAAATATAAATGCAGCCTCACACTACAAAAACACATTAAAAATATTAATAATTACACTGGATCGCTGGTTTGGATAATTGCTGGCTCTTTAAAGTGGACCAACACCCGGGGGAGGGTCTAAAAGATTCCCGGGCCGATCAGATCCCTCCCCCTCCCTCCCGATTTCGGATGCCCCGCGGGGTGAAACCCCCCAGGACGCCCAGAAACCTTACCTTATCCCCGTTCCAACGGCGCATGCGCTGGCCGCGGCCGCATCTCACGCTTCTCTCTAGCAGGGCGCCATTTGTGAATGGCCGGCGGGGGCGCGATCCCTGTTTGAAGGAAGCGCGAGACACGGCCTCCAGCGCGCTCAGAGCCGCTGTGGTTGTCCGTCCCTTGTACGTACATACCACAGCGGCTCTGAGCGCTCTGATTGGACGAGCGCTCGCGTAGGAGCGGGGTGAGGTGAGTTATTTAGGGCGATCGGGGTGCCCCGCGGACGTGGACCAAAACCCAGGATAGTGAAAATCCTGGGTGTTGGTCCACTTTAACAATATCTCAATGTTAAAGGAGAATGAGTCACCTCAACTCCTAACACTCAAAATAGGGTGTGTGCGGAAAGTCCTACAATGTCTATGGTAAACCGACCATGACAATATACACCTAGGCCCTTATTTATGAAGGGATAGCGACAGGTAGCGACTGGTGAGCGGCCGGTAATGACGGGCCCCGCCACGAGAACGCCGGCTCCCCACCACAATCACACATTTATCAAGCTAATCCTGCTTAGCGACTGAGATAGCGCCATATAGCGACTCATTCATCATTATTCCAGCCTCAGCCCACAGCGCCAGCGTCCGACCTTGAACAGTGACAGGTATGACCTCTCGCTACCTGGCGCTCTCCAATGCATTTCAATGGAACAATCTTTAAATATTCATAATTAATTGTTATTAATGTTTTTTTTTTTTTTTTTTTAAATGTGAAAAATTCTGTGACCACTTCTGCCATTTTTAGACAATTTTTTTAAGGGAAAAAAAAAAAAATTGTACAGAATTTATATTACAGGTCTGATATTAATGTATTCATATTGCTAAATTATTTAAAATACCTTTTTTTTTTGGTTTCCAAAAATATGGTGGTTTGGGGGTTAAAAAAACTACTTTTAACACATCGCCGCCAGCGCTCTGGGGTTTAAACATGCATTTCACAGCGCGAGAATTTTTTGAGCGTGATTTTTTGCTGAATATGGTGGGAGCCGGTCGCTCTGACCAGTCGCTATCATGCGCTTCCATACAGCACGGAACCTGTCAAATAGCGACTCGTAACCTTGTATTCAACATTACGCCACACCGACTGAGTCGCTATCAACAACCGAACAACGACCAAGCACAGCGGATACTAGCGGGCGCTCTGAAAATACTGCTACAGTCGCTCAGCTGTCGCTACATGTCGCTATTAATAAATCAGCCTCCTATATTCACATATTCACAGCTAGCTGCCTCCAACAGCCGGGGTGTTCTGCCTTGAATTCCTAATGAGGTCTCCAGACTCCATTCTGCCAATACACATTGGACATATGAGCATTGGATGATATTTCTGGGAAGCATTGTAATATGTCAGTTATGATGGGCAGGCTGATTCATTAATAGCGGCAGGTAGCGACAGATGAGCGTCTGTAGCGGCATTTTCAGAGCGCCCGCTAGTAGTCGCAGTGCTCGGCCGTGAGTCGCTACTTTATAGCGACTCAGACGCTGTTCAGTAATGTTGAATACATTGTGAGGAGTCGCTATTTGACCAGTGCAGCGCTGTATGGGAGCGCATGTTAGCGACTGCTTATAGCGACCGACTCACACCATATTCAGCAAAAAAACAGCCTCACAAATCTCTGGCGCTGAAAAATACTTGTTTGAAGCCCAGAGCGCTGGAGGCAGTGTGTTTAAAGTCTGTTTATCAGCATCTATCCACTAGTAACAAAGCGAAAACATATGGAATTACATTGTAACAACATTGTAACATGAACACTTTAATGGCAGAGCTGTGATGTCATTTCTGAGGAAATATATAAAAAATGAAAAAATTAAGAAAAAACTGCTTATTCAATGTCAGGAGAGGTCACAGAATTATTTGTGATGTTTTTGGGAAACAAAAAAACCAGTTTAAAGAGAAGAAAAGGTTCGTCCATTGAAATGTATGGGAGAGCGACAGGTAGCGAGAGGTCATACATGGCGCTATGCAAGGCTGAACACCAGCGCTGTTCGCTGAGGCATGGAAAATGATGAATCAGACGCAACATGGCGCTATCCCAGTCGCTAAACAGATTCTGCTTGATAAATGTGTAATTGCGTGCCGTGCCCGGCGTTCACCAGTCGCTACCTGTCGCTACCTGTCATTAACCAGCCACTACCTCATGCTATCCCTTCTTAAATAAGGGCCGATATTAATGAGAGGGTCTCATTCAGGACTATGAGACCTTTCATTAGATATCAAACATGGCATACATATATTGTCCAGGGCCTGATAATCCACATAGTATCGGACTCTGGATGATATATATTTGGTGTTTGGGTTCATTTAACTAAGAAATTAATGGGGATCATGAATTTCTTGGTTACAATATGATAACATGCATTTTGTGGGAGTTATACCCTTTATGAAATATATATTTAATCTCATAGAGACCTGATGTGGGCCGACCTTGGCAGACACTCCCAGGAGGCGGGGAATGCTGGCCACTCCCCCTAGTGTTCATATATTAGGAAGCTGTGTGCAGGGGGAGGCGGATGATGAATGGATGGACGCCTTACCTGAATGACCAGCAAACATAAGTATCTCTATCTGTCTCTGGATTATCTCTCTCTATATCCACTATAACATATATTGTACTGTAACTAATGTAACTTACTTTTAACATCTGCCTGTAATATAAGGTTATCTTGGGGAAACTATAGGAACATATTGGGTTAGTGAAGGTTATTTACTGTGCTTGTAATTAAAGCCCTTTTAATATATACATATTACTGTGTGTGTGGTGGATAATTTCTCACACAATAGATTGTAGTTGCAAAGTATTTAAAAGATCACTATTGCGAAAAAATGGACCAATGATAAAAATCCATATAAATATGCTGGATGGGGAGAGGACAGGTCACTTATACACTCGCCATCAAGAAATATCAAGCCAGGCTTGTTTCTTTTATTTTAATGGAAGTTAAAGGGCATCCGGGGTGACAGGCTCTGACACCCCTCATAGACGGGGAGGCTGATTCATCACTAACGCCAGGTAGCGACAGATGAGCGTCTGTAGCAGTCATTTTCAGAGCGCCCTCTAGTAGTCGCAGTGCTCGGCCGTGGGTCGCTAGTTCATAGCGACTCAGTCGCTGTTCAGTAATGTTGAATACATTGTGAGGAGTCGCTATTTGACCAGTACAGCACTGTATGGGAGCGCATGTTAGCGACTGCTCATAGCGACCGACTCACACCATATTCAGCAAAAAAACAGCCTCACAAATCTCTGGCGCTGAAAAATACTTCTCTGAAGCCCAGAGCGCAGGAGGCTGTGTGATTAAAGTCTGTTTTTCAGCATCTATCCACTAGTAACAAAGCGAAAACATATGGGATTACATTGTAACAACATTGTAACATGACACTTTAATGGCAGACCTGTAATGTCATTTCTTAGGAAATATATAAAAAATGAAAAAATTATTAAAAAAACTGCTATTTCAATGCCAGAAGAGGTCACAGAATTATTTGTGATTTAAAAAAAAAAATAAAAAAAAAACCCGTTAAAAGAGAAGAAAAGGATCGTCCATTGAAATGTATGGGAGAGCGACAGGTAGCGAGAGGTCATACCTGGCGCTGTGCAAGGCTGAACGCTGGTGCTGTTCGCTGAGGCTGTGAAAATGATGAATCAGATGCTACATGGCGCTATCCCAGTCGCTAAACAGATTCTGCTTGATAAATGTGTAATTGCTGCCGTGTCCGGCGTTCACCAGTCACTACCTGTCGCTACCTGTCATTAACCAGCCACTACCTCACGCTATCCCTTCTTAAATAAGGGCCGATATTAATGAGAGGGTCTCATTCAGGACTATGAGACCTTTCATTAGATATCAAACATGGCATACATATATTGTCCAGGGCCTGATAATCCACATAGTATTGGACCCTGGATGATGTACACTTGGTGTTTGGGTTCATTTAACTAAGAAATTAATGGGGATCATGAATTTCTTGGTTACAATATGATAACATGCATTTTGTGGGAGTTATACCCTTTATGAAATATATATTTAATCTCATAGAGACCTGATGTGGGCCGACCTTGGCAGACACTCCCAGGAGGCGGGGAATGCTGGCCACTCCCCCTAGTGTTCAATTCATTAGGAAGCTGTGTGCAGGGGGAGGCGGATGATGAATGGATGGACGCCTTACCTGGATGATGAAGCAAACATAAGTATCTCTATCTGTCTCTGCATTATCTCTCTCTATATCCACTATAACATATATTGTACTGTAACTAATGTAACTTAATTTTAACAACTGCCTGTAATATAAGGTTATCTTGGGGAAACTATAGGACCATATTGGGTTAGTGAAGGTTAATTACTGTGCTTGTAATTAAACCCGTTTTAATATATACATCTTACTGTGTGTGTGGTGGATAATTTCTCACACAATAGATTGTAGGTGCAAAGTATTTAAGGTAAATAGTATATTTCTTCCTTAGGACATGTCACTGGTTGTGTTGGGAGAGCCTTAGCGGCCATTGTTTGTATCAGATTAGTGGCCGCTGGGCTGATATGATTGTTAGTATTTGCAAATATTTATTATATTAATCTCTAGTAGAAATATTGGAGATTAATGTGCAGCAAATATTAATATAAATCATATATTTTTCCTATTTCACTCAACAAGTTCCTTATAAGCAAAATGCGCAAGAGTGCAAACGTAATTCACATAAAAAAAATCACTAATCCAAAAAATTGTGCAAAACAAGCAATTTCATAGAACACAATGCGCAAAATATCATACAGAATTCTATTCCTAAAGAAGAGCAGCCAATATCAGTGCCATATATATGGAACTGAGAGGCGCCCATATAAAGTGCTAAATATAGACTGTGCTCATATACCCTAAAGGTGCTGAGTGCCGGTCATATTGCAAATGAAAGTACAAAAGATATATATTAGAGGAATAAACCCCAGATACAAAATAAACAGGGCTCCGAGAGGGCGAAGAGGCGGGGGCAGACTGGCCATAGGGAGCACAGGGACTATTCCCGGTGGGCTGCACTGCTCTAGGGCCACTTGGGCTGGGTGTAGCCTTCAGCATGCAACCTATACACTGCTTCTTCTAACAGTAATCTCCACTCCCTCCTTATATGTGGCCTCATTGTTACACCCCCTCAGCTCAATGCTATAGCCTCAGCACCATGTCTGTGGGGGCATAACCATACCTCCCAAGTGTCCCTGATTTGGAGGGACTGTCCCTCTTTTGAGTCCATGTCCCCCAAGTCTCTCGTTGTTCTCCTTTGCCCCTCTTAGAGGTGTAACATGCAGATCTGCAGCAATAAATGATTGATTTGCCTATTCAAAGTGTTTATATTGTTGTAACTGTTACATCCTATCTCCTATCCATTAATTAATGAGGGGGCGTGGCTTCATCTATTCCCCAATGAGGGGTGTGGCTTCATTTACATATTGTCCCTCTTTGAGGTGTAACATGCAGATCTGCAGCAATAAATGATTCATTAGCCTATTCAAATTGTTTCTATTGTTGTAACTGTTACATCCTATCTCCTATCCATTCCCCAATGAGGGGGCGTGGTAGCACCGTTGATGAGCGGCCCACGTGGGAACCAGGAAAGAACGTTTAAATATTTGGGCGGGCACCACTATTCTAATAAGACTAATGACAAAATAAATAGAAAGAGGTGCTCCAATGGTCCCAGACATGCACAATAATAACCCTTATTGTGGACCATAAACGGGCACAACAACCTTCATATAATCAAAAAGGTTACTTTATTTCAATATGTTACAAGCCAAACCCAAAAATCTAAAAACATATAGACACCGACATTTAAAACCAAGTGTCTACCCTGAACTATAAATAACATTATACAATAAAGGGTTAAATATCACAGGCGGTGTCTCTTGTCTCTACCTCATAATAATACAATACACATGGAGGTATCACAAAGTGACTTCCATATTCTCTATCTAAAGTGCACACCAATATTTCTTGATAAACAAAAGAGGGAATATATACTTATATACAATCATATAATAATCTTCATAAAGTGCGAGTGCTATAATTTAGAGGTGAAAAAAAAAATTATAAATAAAAAATGTAAAAATCCAAAGGTGACATGATGCAACAACTGAAAAACAAAAATCAAACTTAAATGTTCAAGCTACCACAATAAAAACAGTGAATATAAATCCCTACAAAGAGGTTTAGATTAATCAAACAAGCGCAGCATGCCCATAAATAGCAGCATACAGGGGAGACAATAAGAGAGATAGCGCCTTTAGGATGAAGTGAAGTTAAGGTTTGGCAGGGACGCTCACCCCGCGCGCTCCGCCATTTGCCAATAGCTTCAGAAGGAGAGGGGGGCGTGGCTTTATCCATCCCTCAATGAGGGGGCGTGGTAGCACCGTTGATTGGCTGAGCGGCCCACGTGGGAACCAGGAAGCTTTGAGTTGTTGGGTGATCCCTGGGGATACGCAAGGCGGGGCATCCCAAATCAGGATGCCCCACCAGAGAGCAACAACACCCAAGAAAGTCCAAGGCCAACATTACCAGCGCCGGGCGCAGGAAGCTGAAACCCAGTGGAGTGCCTCCCTAATCTTTTATCCGCTCGTACGTGTATCATCCACAAGCCGCATCACTGACCTTTCAGTAGCGAAAAACAAACTATCGAGCCCAAAAAAATAAAATATCCTTTTGATGGAAGAGAGACGGAACGGTTCGTCACAAAGTCCGACTGATCTGCCAGACTCTCCCGCGACGCAGCGGCGGCGGCGGTGAGGGGATCGATAAGGTAACAAGTGATGTGAAGTCGGCGTTTAACGATCACGCTGAATAATACATTCCAGGCAGATCGCAACTCGTGTCGCGTTAGCACTTTGTAATTTGTACTATCGAAAAAAAATTCGAATGTCACCTGATAGCGAGACAGACATCCCGGCTAATCAGCTTTATTAGGCAATCAATAGATTTTACTGTTTAGCAAAGCAATAAAATGCCCATTAAAGGTTAATTACGAGGGGTGGGGGAACCCAGCAGGGAACAACTATAATCAGGCTTAGTGATAAGAAGCAATAGGGATGATGTGCCGAGGACTGTAAGGTTGCATATACATTGGACCACCCAGTGATCTTACTTAAACCCTGAATAAGAGCCTATCTTGTATGTTTCCCCCCTGTACATACAAATTGCCCACATTAATCCGGACCCTCACCCTGAATAAGAGCCTATCTTGTATGTTTCCCCCCTGTACATACACATTGCCTACATTAATCCGGACCCTCACCCTGAATAAGAGTCTATCATATATTTCCCACCCTGTACATACAGATTGCCCACATTAATCCAGACCTTCCACCTGAATAAGAGCCTATCTTATATGTTTCACCCCCACCCTGTACATACATATTGCCCACATTAATTCAGACCTTCACCCTGAATATGAGCCTATGTTGTATGTTCCCCCCCCCCCATACATACAGATTGCTCACATTAATCCAGCCCTTCACCCTGAATAAGAGCCTATCTAATATGTTTCCCACATCCTGTACATACAGATTGCCCACATTAATCTGGACCCTCACCCTGAATAAGATCCTCTCTTATATGTTTCCCACACCCTGTACATACAGATTGCCCACATTAATCCGGACCGTCACCTTGAATAAGAGTTTATCTTATATGTTTCCCCCTCTCTATACATACAGATTGCCCACATTAATCCGGACCTTCACCCTGAATAAGAGTCTATCTTATATGTTTCCCACACCCTGTACATACAGATTGCCCACATTAATCCGGACCTTCACCCTGAATAAGAATCTATCTTATATGTTTCCCACACCCTGTACATACAGATTGCCACATTAAAAATCATCCTACCTGCATCTATTGCATTTTCTGAGCCTTTAAACATCTAAGATGGAGTCTCAGGCTGCCTGTAGACAGGAAGTGTCTTCTGACTGTGCCACTCTGCATTCTGGGATTGCTGTCCTTTTCCTGACCCCAGCTCTGCTCTGTATGTGATGCTTCTGAGGCAAGATGGCGTTGCAGAGTTGCAGCCCGGTGGGGGAAAGAATGAAAAGTGACTAAAAATGTAAAATGTATTAATTTCAAATGCTGGGAAATATTTTCCTAGGGTTTGGGCGTTTCATTAAATCGTGCTGAAGGTCCAGTTTAAAGAGGAACATCACTGAAACGTCACTGAACATCTGCCCCCTCTGGTTTTAGCTTTTGGCAATTTGTACTCACCTCACCGGGGGATTCATCTTCTGCGTCCCTCAGGTTCCGGGTGACCTCCTGATGGGTGGTGACATCTCACCAGACGCTGCATCCTGCCCCCAAACTTGCGCCTGTGTAGTGGGATGCAATGGAGCCGCCCGAAATCCAGAGAGACTTTGCTGAGCGTTGCCGGACATTGAAGAGCTAAAGCTAGGCTGTCATTTACAGGATCGGGCCCCGAAACAGCTGGATGTTGCCGCTGCTATCAAAAGGTAAGTAGGGCCGATGGAGGGGGTAATCGGCCCCTTATTATTTTAGGTCCGATGTTCCTCTTTAAAATGGAACAAAACTCACCCTGGAGTCTATGAAACTCCAGGGCAGGCATACTCCCTCCACCTCGGACATCCAGATTCAGCATGCCCTGCTGGGTAAAAAAAAAAAGCCACATCATCTCTAGTAAACTCACCTTCTCCCCGGCCCACGGCCTTATTTATCAAGGGCTAGCGCCAGGTAGTGTCTGACGAGCGCCAGGTACCGCCAGCTAACGGCGGCTACCGAATCAAGTACGCCCGGCGGCGGTCACAATGACGCATTTATCACGCTAAATGAGGCTAGCGCCGGCGAGAGCGACAGCTAGCGTGGGATTCATCATGTAGCCGACTGCAACGAACAGCGCCGCTACTAATCCCATCACAGCGACAGGTATGACCTTGCGCTCCCTGGCGTGGTCCAATGCATTTCAATGGAGCAATCTTTAAATAATCATAATTAATTGCTATTACGTTTTTTTTTTTTTTTTTTTTTTAATGTCAAAAATTCTGTGACCACTTCTGCAATGTTAGGATTTTTTTTTTAAGTAAAAAAAAAAAATTGTGCAGAATTGATATTACAGGTCTGATATTCATGTATTCATATTACAAAATGTTTAGAAAAACTTGTATAATTTTTACATATAAAAAAAAAGGTTGTTTGGGGGTTAAAAACTACTTTACACACATCGCCGCCAGCGCTCTGGGGTTTAAACAAGGAATTCACAGCGCGAGAAATTTTTGAGCGTGATTTGTTAATGAATCTGCAGCAAGCCGTTCGCTCTGGCCATTCGCTGTCAGGCGCACCCATACAACGCAGAACCTGTGAAACAGCGACCCCTAACCGTATTCAACATTACCGCACACCGACTGAGTCGCTGACAACAAGCAAACCCTGGCCAAGCACAGCGAATACTAGCTAGCGTGAAAATCACGCTACTGGCGCTCATCTGTCGCTACCTGGCGCTATTAATGAATCGGCCTCCCCGTCTATGAGGCTGATTCATTAATAGCGACAGATAGCGACTGTTGAGCGACTGTAGCGGTATTTTGACAGCGACCGCTAGTAGTCGCTGTGCTTGGCCATTGTTCGGTGGATGATAGCGACTCAGTCGGTGTGCAGTAATGTTGAATACAAGATGCTGAGTCGCTATTTGACAGGTTCCGCGCTGTATGGGAGCGCATGATAGCGACTGGACATAGCGACCGGCACCCACCATATTCATTAAAAAATCAGCCTTAAAAATTCCTAGCGCTGTGAAATGCATGTTTAAATCCCAGAGCGCAGTAGGCGATGTGTTAAAAGTAGTTTTTTAACCCCCTAACCACCCAAAAAAAATGGAATGATTTTGAAATAATATTCAAACCTGAATAGTTTAAAATCAGACCTGTAATATCAATTCTGCAAAAAAAAAATTTTTTTTTAAATCCCCAAAAAAATCAATTTTCAAAGGAAGAAGTGTTTTTTTTTTTGAAATTTAAAAAAAAAAAATATATATATAAAAATAATTATTAACCCTTTAAGTGCCAGCCTACCTGGAGTTTTTGTCACGCTTTGTTGCCAGACCATTTTGCACTATTTTGCGCTCCCCATGTTCAAATGTGATTTTTGAAGGGATTTCCAGGGATTTCCCAGGAAAATTATATATTGTTTTTTTCAGCAGAGTCTGGGCTTTAACATGAAATGTCTTGTTTGTCATTTTTTAGGTGTATTCTCAATATTTTTGGGTGAAATATGTGCAAAAAAAAAATATATATATATTTTTTACAATTTGTAGTTTTTTTTGTAATAAAAAATGTAAGTTTGTCAATAAAATCTTATTGCGTGTGAAATCCCAATTTCTCCCGGTTACAGCGGTACCACATATGTATAGGTAGACACCCTTTCCTGCCCAGGAGACTCCCCCAAACTGAAACAGCGCTTTAGGAGATTTTCAGAAAAAATACAACTATGCTACGCAATATGCGCACCTTGCAGTTTTTCGAGAAAAACAACCCTTTACATTTGAATTACCCCCAACAAACTATATATTCTCTGGAAGTACACACCTCAAGCTTTCTAGGTGTACCAGGCTTGTTGATTTGGCCATAGTTTTCTGGAAGTAATCCCTCAATGGATTCTTTGGTTGCAAAGAGTTTCCCTAAAAAAAGGATAAAAAAGCAGAATCAAAGCCACATTTTCCTAAAAAAAACTATATACAAACAAGAAAAAACAAGTTTAATCTGAAAACGCAATATCCCCCGAACAGAACAACACCCAACATGCATTGCTACTGTCAAGGGAAGAGTTGCCAAACACCCCAAAGTAAAGCATGTGCGTAACGGTAATTTTACTTGAAAATTTCAGCTCTGCAGACAAAGTGCGCACCTTGCGATTTTTCAACCAAAACAACCCTTTACATTTGGAATATGCCCATAAACCATATATTCCCTGAAAGTACACACGTTAAGCTTTCTAAGCGTACCCAGCTTGTTCTAGTGGACTCATCTTTCTGGAATTATTACCTCAAAGAATTCTTTGTTTGCGCAGAGTTTCCCTAAAAAATTAAAAAAAAAGCTGAATAAAAAACACCTTTTCCTAAAATATAAATATGCAAACCAGAAAAAACAAGCTAAGTCTGAAAGCGCAAGGTCCCCCGAACAGAACAATACCCAACATGCAGAGGTACTATTAACCCTTTTAATTGCCAGCCTACTTGAGATTTTGTCACCCTCTGTTGACAGGCCATTTTTTCCCCATTTTGCGCCATGTTTTGCGCCATGTTTTGCGCCATGTTTTGCGCCATTTTGCTGGAACTTTCAGGAAAATTATATATATTTTTTTTTGCAGCAGAGTTTAGGCTTTAACATGAAATATCTTGTTTGTAAATTTTATTTTTTTTTTTTACAATATTATTAAGTAAAATAAATAAATAAATAAATAAATAAATAAATAAATTTTTTAGAAAATTGACTCCTTAATTTTAAATAAAAAATGTATTTTATTAAGGAAAAGCATATTGCATGTGAAAGCCCCATTTCTACCGATTAGAACGGTACCACATATTTATCGGTAGCCCCCCGTTCCTGCCCAGGAGACCCCCCTAACTGAAACAAGTACTTTATAACATTCACAAATAAAATACAAATACCATCCACACTACAAAGGGTTAAATCGAGAAAAAAAATGACATAGTGTCCCCCATTTTTTTTTTTATTTTTAAGGGTTAAAAACCCTTAAAAATAAAAAAAAAAAAATTGACGTGGGGTCCCCCTTACCCAAAGTAACCAGCCCGGGACCAGCTATGCAGGGCTTGTAGGAACAGGGCGCAGGGGCCAGCTTTTGTGGCCCCTGGCCCTGCAGGCTACAAGCCCGCATAGCCCGTGGGCCCGGGCTCTTCTGCCCCCCCCCTGGCCTTTGGGGAGGCAGGTAATGGGGGTGCCGGGGGTTAATGGCAAGCCACCCGCTAGCGCACCCGCTAGCGTTAATGGCAAGCCCCCCTTTTTTTTTTTTTTTTTTTTAAGGGTTAAAAACCCTTAAAAATCAAAAAAAAATTGACGTGGGGTCCCCCTTACCCACAGTAACCAGCCCGGGACCAGCTATGGGGGCTTGTAGGCACAGAGTGGGGGGGCCAGCTTTTGTGGCCCCCCCACCCTGCAGCCTACGAGCCCACATAGCTTATGTGGGCCCGGGCTCTTCTGCCCCCCCCTGGCCTTTGGGGAGGCAGGTAATGGGGGTGCCAGGGGTTAATGGCAAGCCACCCGCTAGCGCAGGTGGCTTGCCATCCCCCCAGCCTTGTGAACTGATATAGGGGTCATGGACCCCTTACCAGCTCACAAGGGGTTAAAAGTAAAAAATGACACTGACACAGAGAAAAAAAATCTTTATTTATTTTTTTTTTACTGTACTCACCTCCGATCCGGCGTCCCTCGCCGCTGTCCCGGGCCGCTGTCATGTTGCTGACAGATGCCGGTAGTGATCGGCGCAGGGCGGGTGACAGGCAAGGGGGCTCCGATCGGAGCCTCCTCGGCTGACATCCGCCCTGCTCCGATCACCACCGGCATCTGACAGATGCCGGAGCTCGGAGGGGGTATAGGAGGAGCGGGATGACGTCATCCCGCTCCTCCCACAATGGGCGGAGCTAAGCGGCGGCGGCCATCGCCGCCATTACAAGAGGTGAGGACCCGGAAGAGGGTCCTCACCTGAAGACTGCGCAGCCCAGGGGGGGGATCGGACCCCTCCCTGGTGAAGAGGAGACCCGGACAGAAGGCTCGGTCGCGGAGGTGAGTAAATGACAGTTTTATATTTTTTTTTTTTTTACAACGGCGAGTCAACGCTGGCTGGAAACGGGGGGGGGGGGGGGGCGGCTGGTTTCGGGCCCCCCCCCTGAAGACGGAGGACGATGGGGGGGGGGCGATCGGATGCCCCCCCCAGGAAGAGGGGACCCCAAGCTTCACAGGGATACCAGAGGTAAGTGTTTTTTTTTTTTAACTATTTGGGGGAAATGCCAGGCACGTAGTTTCTACGTGCTTGGCACTTAACGGTAGGAGAAGCAACCACGTAGAAACTACGTGCTTGGCATTTAAAGGGTTAATTAAAAAACATTCTGCCATTGAAATGCATTGGAGAGCACCAGGTAGCCAGAGGTCATACCTGTCGCTGTTCAAGGATGTTCGCTGGCGCTGTGGGATGAGGCTGGGATAATGATGAATGAGTTGCTAGGTGGCGCTATCTCAGTCGCTAAGCAGTATCGGCTTGATAAATGTGTGATTGTGGAGGGGAGCCGGCGTTCTAGTTGCGGTACCTGGCTTTACTGGCCGGCTCCCCAGTCGCTATCTGTCGCTATCTGTCGCTATCTGTCGCTATTCCTTGATAAATAAGGCCCTATGAGCGACCTGCGCCCGCTCCCTCCTATACATGTAGCAGGATGTGTGCCCGCGCGAGGCATTTGGCAATGGCCAGCACTCCATGCTCCCTGTTACAAAATAGCAGGGAAGCACTTTGCTCCACTCCGCCAAAGCCGAGTGCTTAGACTATCCTAGACGGATTTCTGTGCAGTCAAGAAAAGTGATTGGACTGGAGGCGGCACATGTGCAGTAGGACCATTAAAAACGTTTGTGTTGTTTTATATTTACTTTTTCTACCTTAAACTGGACCGACACTTGTTTTTAATTTAACGGGGTGTTGGTCCCGCTGTCTGGTGATCGCTAAGAAGCTCGGGGGGCATCCAGAATGCTGGAGCCCCCCTCGCAGCCAACCGCACATAAAGCTTGTAATACTCACCTTCATTACAAACCAGCGGCGAGAACAGAGTCCCGCGGGGAGGTCCTGACGGTGGCCGTCGCAGAGGACGGCATGCTCCCTGTTACAAAGTAGCAGGGAAGCGCCCACCGGCGCACTTTGCTCCACTCAGCCAATGCCGAGTGCTTAGACTATCCTAGACGGATTTCTGTGCAGTCAAGAAAAGTGATTGGACTGGAGGCCGCACATGTGCAGCGGGACCATGAAAAGGTGAAAAGGGATGAGCGCGCGCGCGTGCCCGAGCGGATGGACGTCTGATCCCTCGGCTCCGCAGCAACGGGAGGCCTCGAGCAACCAGACGAGCAGCTGAGAGATCTGACCTGCAGCATCTTTACAGGGTGAGCGAGGGGATCGCCTGGGGAGTCGGCGGGGAGGCGATGCTGGCCGCCTCCGGCAAGAAAAAGGGAGGCAGAGAGGGCCGCAAGTCGGTGGCCGCAGGAACCAAGATGGCGGCCGCGAGGTCTGAAGAGACAGCGTGTGCGGCCCGGGACCCGGGGAAGGGGGGACACGCTGCGCTCACAGAGCAAAGGCCAGACAAGCTGGATGAGAGCTCAGCAGATTCCCTGGACAGCTGGGCCCGCTCCCCAGCCTCCCCGGCCCATACAGCACAGCCGGCAGCGCAGGGACAACCAATCCTCCCTGACATCCTGTCTCAGCTCAGAGCAATCGTGAGGGAAGAGGTGACAGAGGTGACCACTAAGCATACTGACACCCTGCTGCGTGAGATAAGGGACCTGGGAGGTAGAACAGACGCCCTGGAATCAAGGCTGGATGATGTCACTACAGTTTTGGACACCCAGGACTCCCTCTTAACTCATCTTCAGGAAGAAATAGCCCTCTTAAAGGGGCAGCAGGAGGAGTTGGAGAACCGCAATCGTCGCTCCAATTTGAGATTCCGGGGCCTCCCTGAAACCCTGGAGGATGTACCCGGCACTATCACAGCCCTCCTCCAAGAGCTCGTCCCGGATATCCCTGTGGAGAAGCTGGAGCTGGATAGAGCCCATCGTGCCCTCACCAAGCGTCCCACAGACGGCCCCCCTCTGGATATTATTGTGAAATTCCACCATTTTCAAACGAAGGAGGCGGTCCTGAGGGCTTCCAGGGAGAAAGCCCCCCTCTCATTCCAATCACATGGCTACTCTGTATTCGCGGATTTATCGCAGACCACCATTCTCAAACGCAGGACTTTTAAGCCTTATCTTCAGATCCTTCAAGAAAAGGGCATACGCTACAGATGGGGCTTCCCCTTTAAGCTCACTTTTGCTTATCAGGGCCGACAGGTCCAGGTTTCATCTCTCACGGAGCTAGCGGACAGATTTAAGGCTCTGGACCTCAAGATTTCGGAGGGGGAGGTGTTGGCCGCCTCACTCCCATCCACGCCACGCACCCCGAGACCCGGTCAGAGGAATAATAAGCTACATACCCCATCCCCGAAACCCCAGCATCCACCACAAAAATCCATGCCCATGAAGCGTCTTCTGGCACAGATGTTTCACCCGGTTCAGAAATCTTGATTTTTTTTCTCTCTCTCCTCCTCGCCTCATCTCTCATCCGGACTCTTCCTGTTACACCTGACATGCAACATCCCCCCAGAGGGATGCCGGGACTCTGGATTTTTTCCCGCCACACAGCACCGAAATCATCACCTAGACGGGGGCTCTAGACCCCGAGGTTGGTAAGACTTCTGGTTATATTTGCCTTTTCTCCCCAGATCCTGGGTATGCATGCACAGGCGGACTCTGTTTAATGTTGTGTGAGAGGACTTAGGACACTGACTAGCCGGCCGCTATGACTCACTGCGGTCGGGATACCCCCCCCATTATGTCCGGACACAACCCAATCTATGAACCCTAAGAGCTGCCAGCCGATTACTCGCCTAAAGTGTTCCTTCACCTTTCTACCCGCCGGGTTGTTGCGGGACGGGGCCCCCTCTCCTGGCTGGCTGAGGGCCCGCCCCCCCTGGGGCTCCGGGTGGGCTCCCCCTGGGCCAACTTTTTGGTTCGGGTGGGTGCCCCCTGGGGGGCCCGGGGGGGTGGGCCCCGGCGGGCGGGGGAGGGAAGCCCTTGAGTCCCTGTTTTCACTGTTTTCACTGTTTTCACGGTTTTTATGTAAAGTTTGCTCATAGTTTCCGTTACCTCAAAAGAATGCTTTATTCTGGCCTCCCGTTGCGCCACACGCTCCCTCTAGTTTCCAGTCAGGGGAAGACCTTTTTGCTTCCACTCCCCCGATTTCTGGAAAATCTTCACAAATGTTTTGTGATTTAATGATGTTTACAATGTTATATCGTGCTTTATTGTTGTTGTACCCCCGCCCCTCCCCCCCTATCCCCTCCCAACCCCCCCCCCCCCCCCGGTTGTGGCCCTGGCCCTCACTTCCTCCTTGAAAACTATGGTTCAGCACTTGGGTCTCCTCCAGATATGCTCTTCCTCCCCGAGGTGTTGAAAGATGTCTCTTAACATAGCCTCAGTGAATGTACAGGGCTTGAACTCGCCCAACAAAAGATCTCGGGCATTTAAGTTTTTCGACTCGGTACGGGCTGACATAGTATGTCTGCAGGAGACTCACTTTACCCCTAACTCCTTCCCGAAACAGATCAACCACAAATACTCTCAATTCTACCAGGCTATGGGTAGGAAGAAGCAGAGGGGGGTACTTATAGCATTTAGAAATGGTGTGCCCTTTACCTGCAATAAGCAGATCGCAGACCCAGCAGGTAGGTTTCTCCTTCTCCAGGGCATTCTGCAAGACTCAGAGGTTACTATCCTGACTTACTATGCCCCTAATACTAAGCAGATCCCCTTCCTGTCTCATATTTGCTCTCTCCTTAAAGATCATAAAAAAGGGATAGCCTTTATGTGTGGAGACTCCAACCTTACCCTACAACCACACGTAGACAGATCCCTCCCCCCGAACACCCAAACACTTAAAGATGCAGGCCTCTTTGCTAGCCTGATAGAGTCCTCCTTGATGGCAGACTCCTGGCGAGACTTAAACCCCAATGCAAGGGACTTTACACACTACTCTGCCCCCCACAGACTCTCCACCAGGATTGACCACATATTTGTCCCCCTAAACTTTCTCCCCCAGGTGTCGAGAGCCAAAATCCACGCGGTCCCCTGGTCAGACCATGATTTGGTCTTGATCTCCTGTGATGCCCTCTATATCAAACAAAGGTCATCCTCGTGGCTACTTAATGAATCCCTTCTTTCCTCCAAACCTCTAGTTGAAGAAGCATCCATTAGAGCACAGGAATATTTCACCCTGAATGAAACTCCTGAGGTCTCGCCTGTTGCGGTTTGGGGGGCCTTCAAAACGGTAATGCGGGGCCATTTTATTGCCCTTGCTTCCAGGAAAAGGAAGGACAGGCTGGCTCTGGCTCGCAGTCTACAATCCCAGTACGAACAGACAGCAGCGGCATTTAAGGCCAACCCGAGTCCCGGGGGGCTGCGCCGACTGGAACAGGCGAGGGTTAGCCTCAATCTCTTGCAATCAGGTGAAGCAGAGGGCAGGTACAGAAGATCCAAAAATAAATATTATATTTCAGCGAACAAACCAGGATCCTTACTGGCCTCCCAATTAAAATGTCAGGAACATATATCCACACCCCTTAAACTTAAACTCCGGAATGGGAAGATCTCCAATAACCCCATTGAGATAGTGGAGGAATTCTCCTTGGGGTTGGGTAAATTGTATGATGCCCCCGCCCCCCCGGCAGAGGCCCGGATCCGGGATTTTTTTCTAGATATCAACCTCCCTCCCGTGCACAAAACCCAAGCTCAGAAAGTTGACGAGGATATTAAGCTCGAGGAGGTCCTTAGCGTTATTAAGTCACTGAAGCCGGGTAAGAGGCCGGGGCCTGACGGATTCACTGCCTCATTTTACAAAAAATTGGCCCCCATCATAGCCCCCCGCCTGGTCAGAGTCTACAACTGGGTTAAGAGAGGAAACCCTATGGACTCGGACATGCTCCGGGCCTCAGTAGTAATGATCCCCAAGCCAGGAAAAGACTCCCTCAACTGGACTAACTATAGGCCCATTTCACTTTTGAACATAGACCTAAAAATTCTCACCAAAGTCTTAGCGAACAGATTAAATGAGCTCCTGCCTAATTTGATCCATAGAGATCAGGTGGGATTTGTCCCCATGAGGCAGGCCGGAGATGGGGTCAGAAGAATTTGCCAATTGATAGATAGAATCAGAACACAAAAAAAAGAGGCAATGCTGCTCTCCCTTGATATAGAAAAGGCCTTCGACTCCCTCTCTTGGCAGTACCTCCACAGTGCCCTTCAACACTGGAGATTCGGTCCCGGCCTGATGTCCTGGGTCTCCGCTATCTATGCTAACCCATCGGCCTCCATTAAATACGCAGGCTACACATCCAGAGGTTTTCAGATTAAAAGGGGTACTAGACAGGGCTGCCCGTTGTCCCCCCTCTTATTCATCTTGGCTCTTGAACCTTTGGCAGAGAAACTGAGGTCCAGCCCCTCTATTACTGGAATCTCTTGGGGAGGTACAGAACACAAGGTCTCACTATTTGCAGACGACATGCTGCTCATGCTCACGTCCCCACATATCTCAGCACCCAATGTAGTTTCGCTCTTTTCCTCCTTTAGTCACATATCGGGCCTCTCTCTGAATGCATCTAAATCCACAGCTCTGGATATCTCCCTCTCGGCCCACACCAGGAACTTGTTACAACAAAACTTTTCTTGGGGGTGGACCCACAAACTGCCTTATCTTGGGATTAAACTAGTAGCTGACTGTGATAAAATCTACCAAGCTAACTATCCAGAGCTGATTAAATCCTTGGACAAGATGTTGCAGTCTTGGCATTTTGTAAGGCTCTCGTGGTTAGGCAGGATAGCCGCATTGAAAATGTCTTTCCTCCCCAAGATTCTTTATCTATTTCGGGTACTCCCCGTCCGGGTTCCTAAGAGCACACTTGACCTCCTGCAGCGGAAAATGATGTCCTTTGCGTGGAATAAAACTAAACCAAGAGTGAAAAGGAACATCCTCTACCTTAAAAAATCTCAGGGAGGACTGGCCTTCCCCTCCCTACACAAATATTACACTGCAGCCCAAATAGCCCCCTTGGTCTTGCTCCAAGCCCCAGCCCACAAACCTTGGTGGGTTTTGAATGATTATGAAAGTTGCAGGCCCATTGACCCGGCGGCACTGTTGTGGACTCCCAGAACAAATAGGCCAAAAGCCCTCCCTACCTTCCTCAACTTTTCCCTGTCACTTTGGGACAGGGTTAGCCACCTGTTTTCCTCTCCGCACCTCCCGGCCTCCCCTCTCTTCGGGAATCCCTCCTTCCCTCCTGGCATTCCTGAGTCCTCTGGATTCAAATGGTGGAAAAAGAAAGGCCTCACGTCAGTTGATAAACTCCTTGCCCCCTCGGGATTAAAGCCACCTCGGGACCTGAATTCGGGGATAGACCCTCCTCCCTCTGAAGTCTTCAGACTAATACAAGTGCAACACTTTGTGAAAACCCTCCTTAGCAAATCTCCCCCTCCCTACAAGATGACGGATTTTGAGCAACGCTGCTGTCGCGACCAGTTCGCGAGAGGGCTAATTTCCAGCATCTATGCGACATTGATCTCGGGGTCCCCTCCTACAAAACATAACTACATGCTCAAATGGGAACAGGAACTGGGGGCTTCTAAGTCAGCGGAGGAATGGCAGTGTATGTGGAGGAACGTGAGCAGTACATCCTACAACGCTCTCGTACTGGAAAACGCTTATAAAGTACTGTACCGGTGGTACTACACACCGGACCAAATCCACAGGTTCTCCCCCACGGATTCCCCCCTTTGTTTTAGAGGGTGCCAGGAACTGGGGAACATGACCCACATATGGTGGCACTGCCCGCAGGCAAAGGCTGTGTGGGTGGAAGCGTGCGGGATGCTCTCTAAAATCCTCCACATACCAGTGATGACTGACCCATGGATGGCCCTACTCGCCCTCAAACCACAAACCTATAAAATACAGGAATGGCGCTTGATGCAACATGTATTTTCTGCAGTCCGAATGACCATAGCTAGGAGCTGGAAGACACCCTCACTGGGGTGGGGTGAAGTGCAGAACAGAATCTCGGACATAATGGTCAATGAAAAGATGTCAGCTATTAAGAACGATACCTATGATAAATTTTATGCCATCTGGAAACCCTGGATAGAGCACATAGACATATCTACCAGGCCACCAGACCCTATATTTCCTGTCTGAGCCCCCATCCCTGCCCCCCCCCCCCCGAGCACCGGTACCTCGATCAGAACTCATGTCTCATTTAGGCCAGGGCCCCCCGGGGCACTCAACACAACCCCCACCTTTCCCCTCCCCTTTCCCATAACCCCTGTGTTTCTGTCTTTAAAAAATTAAGAAATGAAGTTTTTAGGTTTTAATGTCGTTATATTGATCTTCTAAAGTGTACCTGTATTCATACGCTGTATACTTCCCATTCTTTCAATGGCGACCAGTAGATGCTGAATACCAGTCCAGATACCATGATACCTCTAGAAAGGCCGCGACTTGTATCGTGACCTTCTCCCATATATCGTAGCACTTCCAGATTGTGAATATAGGAACCGTATTGTAATTAATCTTTTCCGCTTTGTATTCAAAATCTGTTTGACTATAATTATTATGGTGGTCACCCCTACCTGTCAATAGGTACCACTATGTTGTCATATTTTGTATTTAACTTGAAAGACTTCAATAAAATCTTGGTAAAAGAAAAGGTGAAAAGGTTCACGCTGGCTGGCTTTGACTTCTTTTGTTGAATTGGATACGAAGTGAGCGCTCGTGGCCGTGTCGGGTGAGCGTCCCTATCACAACTGGGATCGGAGTATTGCACAGGTAGAGCCGACCATCACTTTGTACTTTGACCATGAAAAAGTGAGTTGGAATTGGCGACCTAGGGGGTTTCACACAGCTGGGCATCCTGCATCACAGCACCCTGGGGTGCAAGGACAAAAACCTGGGTTTTGGTCCACTTTAAAGCCGCACAAAATTCATTTTGGGCTCCTATCCATTCTCTCCGCCAGAGTACCTCGGGTGATGCGACCGAAAAAGAAAACGGGGGTTGCAACCGCTGTGGCACAGGGGTGCACCTGTAAAAAAGACCATGTGAGGCAGCCACAACAGGGGGCGCTGCAGGGAGGGGGGGCAGCAATTGCTGGACTTGATTCATTTGTTTAGTATTTTTTTACTTGTTCTTTCTCATTAGTGGTTCAGTGGGATAAGAAAAGATGATATTGTGGCCCCCCTCCCCAAAGCTACCAGCTGGGACACCAGGCATAGGTACTGGGGTCACCATCAGGGCCGGCGCCAGCACAGGACAAACCCCTGGCATCTTCAGGAGCCCACTCAGACTCACACTTGGTTATAGTATTATTTTACAGTGGACCTGAACCACCGAATGCCGGGTGTTGTGTGCAGACCTGCTCATGGCTGACCTCAGCAACAGGGGAAGATCAGCAACAATGGAGAGGGTGTCATGGAATGGAGGGCAACTGATTGAAGCTTAGAAGGTGGCGAGAACCAGGTGACAGCTGACAAGGACTGGAGGGCGATCAGCAGCAGGAGATGATCCATCTGTGTCAGCGGAGCTGAAAGGTAACATCATGTGACTCACTACTTTGGGGCCCACTAAGACTTTCTTGCCAAGGGCCCCCACAAACCTGGAGCCGGCCCTGGTCACCATGACCATAAGGCTGTACGGCAGAGCGCAGATGGCAATGCCGGAAGGTAACTTCCCGCCCCCCATACTTAACGAGTATAGCGGTGCCCTGGACCCCTCAAGGTAGAAAAAGTAAAAATAAAAACACAACACAAAAGTTTTTAATGCTCTAAAATTAAAGTGGACCAACAGTCAAAAATTTTTAAGCAAGGCCAACAGAACAAACAGTGATCATATGCCTCCCTCCCCGGGGCAATTTACATTGCTGCAAATAAAAATTCATTTGCATTTTTCTCTGACTGACTGTAGTAAATTTTAGAAACAAAATGGCTACCCACGCATCTGCAGGATGCCTGCAAACAGAAAGTGCTGCTGTGCTTCCTGTTACTGTGCATTGTCAGTTGAATCCAGGCAGCAGCATGGCTGAGATGCTGGGAGAGGAAGCTCCAAAATGGCCGCTACCCTTCTCTTCCAACTGTGCCAGGCTGTTGGGCCGGTTTAAAGGCGCCAAAGCAGCAGGAGGTAAGTAGAGTTTAATTTTAGAACATTAAAAACTTTTGTGTTGTTTTATATTAACTTTTTCTACCTTAAACTGGACCAACACTCGTTTTTACTTTAACGGGGTGTTGGTCACGCAGTCTGGTAATCGAAAGAAGCTTAGGGGGGCATCCAAAATGCTGGAGCCCCCCTCGCAGCTAACCGCACATAAAGCTTGTAATACTCACCTTCATTACAAGCCAGCGGCGAGAACAGAGTCCCGCGGGCAGGTCCTGACGGTGGCCGTCGCAGAGGACGCGACTGCGACCCACGTGACCTACCGGCGGCCAAACGCTGGACTCCATTCTCGTCGCTGGCTCATAATGAAGGTGGGTATTACAAGCTTTGTGTGCGGTTTGCTGTGAGGGGGGCTTCAGCATTCTGAATGCCCCCCCACCAGACAGCTGGACCAACACCCATTAAAGTAAAAACGGGTGTTGGTCCTGCTTAACCCCCCCAACGTACCTAGTTTTTAATATCCAAAACAAGAAAAAGACAACTCTGCACCATGACAAATAGTGAATGGGTGTGATGCACCAACCTGGTGTGTCTACACCAAAATGAGTCAATTAATGAAATACCGATAAAGTGGCTTCTTTCCACGGAACGCGTGGGTGAAAGAATACCATTGGGGCACAGCAGGGATACCATTGATCTTTCACATAGGTGAATTCACTTCATGTAGTTGCTCATTGTCCATTGTCGTCTTTTCTATTTGATTGTTTACACTTTGGCAACTATTGCACTTTATCACAGCACAGTATATATATATATATATATATATATATATATATATATATATGTGTGCATTTGTAAGAAGGTTCCAGAGGAATAAAATGTTTATGATCTCAATTATTAATGAATTATTATTAAATCACTAAAATTATTGTTGTATATAGGTAACTTGGATGAATGTGGAATCCGTGGATGTTTACCTTCCGTTTATTATGATTCTGATCCGGGGCTGGCTGATTCAAGAGAAATCATACACATATAATATAAGGTTTAATTCGGTGAATTGTATCGATATTCATTATATACATATGCAGACTCAAGTAATGTTTGGGCTATGTCATTTCTCCCAGGAATGACTTGATATATATGGTCTTCCAACTATTTAACTGGAACCATCTGTTTTGTGTAGGATTGTATTTCATGATGGCCTCTTTTTGTAACAGGAAGACTAAGGGCCAGGTAGGGGAGGAGGAATTAAGGTTTGACTAGAGAATTATATTTAATGAGTGAACATGGGGGAAGGCTCTCTTCTCCCTGCTTCCGTCTCACAGGAGACATGAAGGGCCGCAACGCAGGCGGTATGGCGGGGGCTGGGCAGAGGACAAAAGGCCCTGGTTGAATTAGTTGAGAGATAATGTTGTCTTTTTGTATTGGACAATATGCTTACATTTTGGACATTGCAACTTTACATTGTTGTGAAAAATATATTCAGAAGCAAAATGTCTTCAGGAAATGCAATATTTATTTGGTTAACCGGGAGCCGATATTCCTCGAATGCCCAATACAACAGTTACTTGCTTAAATACAGTTTCAGACAAAGAATCTTAAATGACCATCCGGATTGGATGGCTTGACACATGTAAGCATTTGATTGGCTATTTCAAACATACACAGACACATATATGGAAGGTATAGCTCGGACATAAAGAACATCTGTTTCTCATCAAGCAGACACAACATTCCATTCTTGGTAATGGTTTAAATCTATGAGGAGGGAGGAGTGAGAACCCCTCCATCCACTGGAGATGTGAGAGATGGCATTCAGGCAGCTCATAAAATTAATTCTGAATATAATATCTAATTTTCCACTTCAACATCTTATTTACACCGTTCCTATTATTTCTTTTCCTGTAATGTAACCGGTTTTATTTTAATTAAATCCACTCATCGATTTTCGTTTTCGGACCAATACGTGTTCCTTGAATTACCATAGCTGAGATTATATCTGAATGGCCCAATAGTCCTTGTTAAAGTTAAAACAAGGAACCAAACTTATTACAGTATTGATCTTTCCATATTGGAAGGCTATCACGGGGTATTTGCTGCTATTGGATTTTTGGATGAATTATGGGATATTATTGTGATTGGGGTGCCCCTGCTATGGTTCTAATGTTCATTATATGTTGTTTGTAATGATTTTAATCTAATAAATTTATAGAGATTATTCAATATAATTAAATGTGATTGTTTGGGGTGATTGGTGCCGACTTT
Organism: Gastrophryne carolinensis; assembly: GCA_027917425.1. Lineage (NCBI taxonomy): Eukaryota > Metazoa > Chordata > Amphibia > Anura > Microhylidae > Gastrophryne > Gastrophryne carolinensis. The sequence goes on from CM051242.1 coordinate 8,764,337, forward strand.
GGGTTCTTTGTCCCCCTATGTTTGTAGCACGTTAGCGGAAAGTGTGTAAACCCTGCTTATAACGTGCTAGGAACGTCGTGGACAGAGGGAGGTTTCCTGAGTCCCTGGAGGGACAAGTGCAGCAGGGGGGTGTGTAGGCAATGTTGGGCATGTGGGCCATTGCTCATTCACTTACCTAGACCCCATTGCTCCAATGCTGCAGCATGATTCAGGCCCCTGTCCTGATCCACCGCAGTGTCTGCCGCTGTGTTTTCAGCCAGCCGTCGCTCCCTGGTTGGTCTTCTCAGCATAGGAAAGATCGACTGGGGATTGGTGGCTGGAGCTGTGGCGGCGGTGATCACCTTTATGAGGAAAAAAGCCTGTCTGCTGAGAGGTGTCGTGCCCGTCCCACCTCCCTCCCACCACCCTGCCGAGATGCCATCATAGCTTAGGGGCTGACTGGAGCCCAGGCCCTACCTACCCACCAGCCTGTCTAAGTCAACCCACCCATCTAACTGCCTGACTACCTACCCACCTGACTGCCCACCCACCTGCCTGACTGTCCACCAACCCACTTATCTGCCTGTATGCCCACCTGCCTGCCCACTGACTTAACCACCCAGCCATCCACCTGCCCTTACCCGCCATATTTGCCTGTCGATTACCTACCTAACTAAACCCACCTACCTGCCTAGCAACCTACTCATCTGTCCACCCGCCTAAATGCTTGACTGCCCAGCCACCTATCCATCCATCTGCCCACCTACATGCATACTGCCCACCTACCTACCTGCTGCCCACTACTCTGCCTGACCATGCCTTCTATTGTCTGCCCATTCATCTGTCTCACCTCTCCCACCTACCTACCAACCAGACTGCTGAAACACAAAGAGGAACAAAAATGTACTGATCCTGGAGGCTAAATGTAGGATTAAGGGTTTAAAAAGATATTTCGAAAACTGGCATTAGGTGCCAATTTTGTTGACATGAGACAAAGATTCCTGATCCGCAATAGAAAAAAAAGAGACATTTTTGGGGGCTCTTCTTCCATTGTTATGTGACAGTCAAGGGGTAAACAAGTAAGGGCCGGCGCCAGCACACGACAAACCTGGGAAATTGCCAGGGCCCCTGGCATCTTCAGGGGCCCATTTGGGCTCACACTTGGCCATGTTATTATTTTATAGTAGACCCGAACCACCGAATGCCGGGTGCTGTGTGCAGACCAGCAACAATGGAGAAGGTGGCCTGGAATGGAGGCAACTGATGGAAGTTCAGAAGGTGGCGAGACCCAGGTGACAACTGACAAGGACTGGAGGGCGATCAGCAGCAGGAGATGACCCATTTGTGGCAGCGGAGCTGAAATGGTGACATCATGTGACTCACTACTTTGGGTCCTACTAAAACTCTCTTGCCCAAGGGCAACCACAAACCTGGGGCTGGCCCTGGGGTCCAGGGTCCTATCCTGGATGAGCTGAAACCTTCACAGCTCACGAAAGGTTAGGCTGGAGTTTTTCCTAAACTAACCGCCTGATTTTTTTCCATGTCAAGTCCTTCTGAGAGATTATTTATCGAAAGCCAAAGCATCTCAGCCGCATGAATAATTCCAGATGATCTTTTTAGTACGGCAAGTTTGTGGCTGCGGGGGACAGCGGATTGCCGCGCACCCAGCACAATAGATAATTAAGCAATGATTGCCGCTTAATTTTCACGATGGTAATGTATTCCGCTGACGACTTACCTGCCGCGGCGGCTTTGTCCAGCTTAGAGGAGCCCCGCGGAGAAAATGTGCCAGCGATGCCCAAACCCGAAACCCCGAAACGAAGGATTCTAAAGGATTAGCGCGCAGATGATCCTCTGTTGACTCTTTGCTTTATTGTTCCTGCACTCGGCTTGATACATTTTTAACTGATGGAAAGGAAAAAGATTATAGGAAGATCCCCGAGAAGCCAATGCTTCCCTATAATGATCCTGTATAAAGACTAATATGGAACGGGACTCAGAATAAAGTATAATATTATAATATACCAGTGTTATATTATATTCAGAGATGAGCAAAGTTCTGTAAAATTCGATTCAGACGATTGGGTGAAATTCCCCGGACCAACGGGGAGGTTGGATCAACAACAGACTTGAGAGAGGAGAGGGGTTTACTTACCATTTCTTATGAATTGTTGTGGTAGTCGAATTACATTAAAGCGGAGCTAAACCGGGCAATGCTGCGCCTTTTGTTTTATCTTGTGTAGTGTTTTTGTATAGTTGTTGTAATCAGAGGAGCTATTTACTCAATAATAATTATTAATAATAATAAAATAAAATAATAATAATAATAATAATAAATAATAATAATTTCAGTGATTATAGTAGAGTGTGTGCAGCAACTTTATACAGGGTCTTTCGGGTGAGACCGTGGGGCTCCAATACAAATCTTTGTGCAACGTGTCTTACTCCCGATGTGCTCACCTACCTAATCACACATAAAATGGGTGAACTTTCCCATACTCACCTGACCGCCCAGCCACTCACCCGCCCTTATACATACCTGCCTGTCTACCCACCTACCAGCCTAGTGATGCCCAAACCCAAAACCCTGAAACAAAGGATTAGCATGCTGATGATCCTCTGTTGACTCTTTGCTTTATTGTTGCCGCACTCGGCTTGATACATTTTTAACTGATGGAGAGGAAAAAGATTAAAGGAAGGTCGGCACATGGGAGACTGAAGAAGCCGATGTATGACGTGCCCGCTTCCCTATATTGAAACAAAGGAGGGGTGGCAGCCGCTCAGACCATTTTATAACTAACCTGGGAGGTGCCCGTTAGCAGGGCAATTAGGATACACAAGTCTTAAAGGAGCCACAGCACTCAACCCTGTTAGCTTGCTGACCAACCTACAATCTGTCTCTAAACTTGGGCCCTTATTTATGAAGGAATAGCGACAGGTAGCGACTGGTGAGCGGCCGGTAATGACGGGCCCCGCCACGAGAACGCCGGCTCCCCACCACAATCACACATTTATCAAGCCAATCCTGCTTAGCGACTGAGATAGCGCCATATAGCGACTCATTCATCATTATTCCAGCCTCAGCCCACAGCGCCAACGTCCGACCTTGAACAGCGACAGATATGACCTCTTGCTACCTCGCGCTCTCCAATGCATTTCAATGGAACAATCTTTAAATATTAATAATTCATTGTTATTAAAGTGGACCAACACCCAGGATTTTGACTATCCTGGGTTTTGGTCCACTTCGGCGGGGCACCCCGATCGGGGGTGCCCCGCTGTGTGAAACCCCCCAGAAACCCCAAAAAACTCACCTCTCAACGCTCCCACGTGAGCGCCGCAGCCAATCCCCGCCAACGTCCAGGCGGGGATCAGGAACGTCCAGGCCGCTTCCGCCGCCGCCGCCTCCCGCGCGTCACTCTCGGCGCGCGCGCGCCCCCGCCGGCCATTCACAGAGGGCCGGCGCGGGCGCGCGCACGTCTGGAGGGGTGCGCGGGAGGCGGCGGCGGCGGAAGCGGCGGCGGATCAGGTAAGGTGTTTTTGGGGTTTCTGGGGGGTTTCACCCCGCGGGACATCCCGATCTCGGATGTCCCGCGGGGTGGGAGGTGATCGGCCCGGGAATCTTATAGATTTCCGGGCCGATCACCCCTGGGTGTTGGTCCTCTTTAAGGTTTTTGTTTTTTTTTTTTTTAAATGTGAAAAATTCTGTGACCACTTTTGCCATTTTAAATAATTTTTTTAAGGTAACAAAAAAAAAAAAATTTGTGCAGAATTGATATTACAGGTCTGATATTATTGTATTCATATTACTAAATTCTTAAAAAAAAAATTTATTTTTTGGTTTCCAAAAATATGGTGGTTTGGGGGTTAAAAAACTACTTTTAACACATCGCCGCCAGCGCTCTGGGGTTTAAACATGCATTTCACAGCGCGAGAATTTTTTGAGCGTGATTTTTTGATGAATATGGTGGGAGCCGGTCGCTCTGACCAGTCACTGTCATGCGCACCCATACAGCGCGGAACCTGTCAAATAGCGACTCGTCACCCCGTATTCAACATTACGGCAAACCGACTGAGTCGCTATCAACAACCGAACAATGGCCAAGCACAGCGACTACTAGCGGGCGCTCTGAAAATACCGCTACAGTCGCTCAACTGTTGCTACCTGGCGCTATTAATGAATCGGTCTCTTGGTTAAAAACAGAGGCTCGGTCACACACATCTGCAGAAGTAGCTGAAGCTGCACCACCAGCGCCAAAGTGCCCCTGTGAGGTGCATCCTAACTCTAATCTCTGAGCCCCATTTGGGACATACAGTGCAATAGATAAATTGGGAGCAGGCTTACCTGAGGTTGCCTATAATGATCCTGTATAAAGACAATTATGAAACGGGACTCAGAATAAAGTATAATATTATAATATAGCAGTATTATATGATATTTAGAGATGAGCAAAGTTCTGTAAAATTCGATTTGGACAAATTTTCCCACAAAATTTTATTTTTAAATTTTACTGAATCGCTTATAAAAAAAGAAGTATCTGCTATTTTCCATAGATTTTAAATGCAACGCTGTGTTAAAGTGGACCAACACCCAGGATTTTCACTATCCTGGGTTATGGTCCACTTCCGCGGGGCATCCCGATCGGCCCGCTGCGTGAAACCCCCCAGAATGGCAGAAAAAACTCACCTCACCCCGCTCCTAAGGCGCATGCGCGGGCTTCGTCCAATCAGCGCGCTCAGAGCCGCTGTGGTGTGCACGTACAAGGGATGGACAACCACAGCGGCTCCGAGCGCGCTGGTGGCCACATCTCGCGCCTCCCTCTATCAGGGAGCGCGCCCGCGCGGGCCATTCACAAACGGCCGCCCTGCTGGAGAGAAGCGCAAGATGAGGCCGCGCCCTGCGCATGCGCCGTTGGAACGGAAGTAAGGTAAGGTGAATGGGGCGTCCTGGGGGGTTTCACACAGCGGGGCATCCCAATTTCGGATGCCCGCGGGGAGGGATCTTATGGATCTTATAGATTCCCGGGCCGATCAGCCTGGGTGTTGGTCCACTTTAAACCCCCTGGTTTCTGCTGGTCCCATGGCACATGCACAGGCTCTCATCCAATCAGCATTGTATGTAGTGAATATTAATGCGCAGCATTCTGCTCTGTTTAGAACATAGCGTCAGCATAGAGAAAGTGTAATTACCGCATCCCCAGACTCCCTGCTGTCTGCGTCACGCTATTGCTGAACGGCTGTGTGCGGGAGCGTGCCTCAGCTGCAGGGAGGCCAGGGATGCGGCGTGCCAGAAAGGTGAATGATTCGGAGCAATAGCAGGGGGTTCATACAATCGGGATACGGGCAGGCTGATTCATTACTAGCGCCAGGTAGCGACAGATGAGCGTCTGTAGCAGGCTTTTCAGAGCGCCCGCTAGTACCCTGTTTCCCAGAAAATAAGACATCCTCCAAAAATAAGGCCTAGTGCCTGCTTTCGGAGGATATCGTTATATAAGTCATCCCCCAAAAATAATTCCTACCCGAAAATAAATCCTCCCCCGAAAATAGGGCCTCACCATTGGTACAGTTCCGTCCACGAAATGTTGCAGAAGGATCCGGAGCTTCTACTGTAGAGACCGTTGGGGCGGTGGCGCCTCGCAGCTCACTGATTGGCTGCAGCGCTGTGGAGCAACGCGAGACTTCGGCCGGGTATTTGCTGAGGGACGGTGCGCAGGGGGATGTCAGAGAGCCCGCGCGAACCTGAGGAAAAGCTGCCGCCGCCTGCTCCCTGTGACCACGCCGCCGAGTGTGCCCCAGCGAGACCTGGACCGAGACAATACGGTACCGGTAAGCAGGCCCGGATTAACGTAGGGGCGGACGGAGCTGCCGCTCCAGGCCCCGATGTTAAAACAGGCCCAGCAGCCTGCAAACACGGCCCGCATAGGCCACCTGGCGGCTGCCGCGCGGGTCCCGTGAGACTCTCACAGGCTATAGCAGGCATACTCAACTAGCACAGCTGAGCAGCTTGGTATTGTAACCACTAGGGGGCGTAATGACGGGGCACGTAAGGGGGGAGCTCCAGGGAGGTGGAGGAGACGCACGCTGCCTGTCTTCTGTCAAGACATCCCCCGAAAATAAGGCCAAGTGCCTTTTTCCGGGGAAAAATTAATATAAGACAGTGTCTTATTTTCGGGGAAACAGGGTAGTGACTGTGCTCAGCCGTGGGTTTGCTAGTTCAGTGCGCCTCAGTCGCTGTGCAGCATTGTTGAATACGTTGTGGAGAGTCTCTATATGAGCAGTACAGCGCTGTATGAGAGCGAATGTTAGCGACTGGTCAGTGCGACCGACTCACACCATATTCATAAAAAAAAAAAAAAAACAGCCTCACACAGCGCCGGCACTCAAAAATGCTTTGCTGTAGCCCAGAGCGCCGGAGGCTGTGTGATTAAAGGCTGTTTCTTAACATGTATCCACCAGTAACAAAGTGAAAACATATGGAATAACATTGAAATTACATTGTGACATCAACACTTTTATGCCAAACCTGTAATGTCAATTCAATTCTGCAGAAATATATAAAAAAAAATTTAAACATTTAAAAAATGGCTTTTTCTAGGCCAGGAGAGGTCACAACATTATTTGAGAATAAAAAATAATAATAAAAACCCTGTTTAAAGAGAAGTAATAGAACGTCCATTGAAATGTATGGCAGAGCGACAGGTAGCGAGAGGTAATACGTGGCGCTCTGCAAGGCTGAACGCCGGCGCTGTTCGCTGAGGATAATGATGAATCGGACGCTACATGGCGCTATCCCAGTCGCTCCACAGATTCTGCTTGATAAATGTGGAATTGCGTGCCGTGTCCGGCGTTCACCTGTCGCTACCTGTCATTTACAAGGCGCTACCTGGCGCTATCCCTTCATGAATAAGGCCCTTAATATGCCGGACCTGAAGTCTTTTTGGCAAAACGTGTGGTTGGTCCTCTTTAAGGTGAACTATAACCCACTCTGGAATCTATGAGACTCCAGGGCAGGCTTACTCCCTCCCCCTGGTATGTCCGGCTGTGTGAACCCCCCCTCCTCTCTCTCCTTCTCTCTATTTTTTTCTACCTTCTCTGTTTCTCTTTTCCACATTCCCTTTCTTTTCCCCGCATTCCCTCCCTTCTCCACATTTCCCTCATTCTCTCTTTTCCACGTTCACTAATTCTCTGCCATTTCCATACTCCCTCTTTTCCTTTCTCTATTCTCTACATTGCCTCCTTCTCTCTTTTTCCATTCCACATTCCATCCTTCCCTTTGTCTTCTCCAGTCCCTCCTACTCTCTCTTTTTTCTAACTTCTTTGTTTCTCCTTCTCTGTTTTCTACATTTACTCATTCTCTGCCCTTTTATACTCCCTCTTTTTCTGTCTCAATTCTCTACATTGCCTCCTTTTCTTTCTCCTTTCCAGTATTTCCTTTGTCTTCTCTAGTCCCTCCTTCTCTCTCTTTTTTCTACCTCCTCTGTTTCTCCTTTCCACATTCCCTTTCTCTTTCCCACATTCCCTCCCTTCTCCACATTTCCCTAAGTCTCTGTCTCCACATTCACTCACGCTTTGCCTTTTCCATACTCCCTCATTTTCTGCCGCTCTTCTCTACATTGCCTCCTTCTCTCTTTCTCCTTTCAAAATTCCATTCTTGCCTTTGCCTTTTCCACATTCCCTCTATCTCTCTATTCCACATTCCCTCTATCTCTCTATTCCACATTCCCTCTATCTCTCTATTCCACATTCCCTCTATCGCTCTATTCCACATTCCCTCTATCTCTCTATTCCACATTCCCTCTATCTCTCTATTCCACATTCCCTCTATCTCTCTATTCCACATTCCCTCTATCTCTCTATTCCACATTCCCTCTATCTCTCTATTACAGATTCCCTTTATCCCTCTATTCCACATTCCCTCTATCTCTCTATTCCACATTCCCTCTATCTCTCTATTCCACATTCCCTCTATCTCTCTATTCCACATTCCCTCTATCTCTCTATTCCACATTCCCTCTTTCTCTCTATTCCACATTCCCTCTATCTCTCTCTTCCACATTCCCTCTTTCTCTCTATTCCACATTCCCTCTATCTCTCTATTCCACATTCCCTCTATCTCTCTATTCCACATTCCCTCTATCGCTCTATTCCACATTCCATCTATCTCTCTATTCCACATTCCATCTATCTCTCTATTCCACATTCCATCTATCTCTCTATTCCACATTCCATCTATCTCTCTATTCCACATTCCTTCTATCTCTCTATTCCACATTCCATCTATCTCTCTATTCCACATTCCCTCTATCTCTCTATTACACATTCTATCTATCTCTCTATTCCACATTCCCTCTATCTCTCTATTCCACATTCCCTCTATCTCTCTATTCCACATTCCATCTATCTCTCTATTCCACATTCCATCTATCTCTCTATTCCACATTCCTTCTATCTCTCTATTCCACATTCCCTCTATCTCTCTATTCCACATTCCATCTATCTCTCTATTCCACATTTCCTCTATCTCTCTATTCCACATTCCCTCTATCTCTATTCCACATTCCCTCTATCTCTCTATTCCACATTCCCTCTATCTCTCTATTCCACATTCCCTCTATCTCTCTCTTCCACATTCCATCTATCTCTCTATTCCACATTCCTTCTATCTCTCTATTCCACATTTCCTCTATCTCTCTATTCCACATTCCCTCTATCTCTCTATTCCACATTTCCTCTATCTCTCTATTCCACATTCCCTCTATCTCTATTCCACATTCCCTCTATCTCTCTATTCCACATTCCCTCTATCTCTCTATTCCACATTCCCTCTATCTCTCTCTTCCACATTCCATCTATCTCTCTATTCCACATTCCCTCTATCTCTCTATTCCACATTCCCTCTATCTCTCTATTCCACATTCCCTCTATCTCTCTATTACACATTCCCTCTATCTCTCTATTACACATTCCGTCTATCTCTCTATTCCACATTCCCTCTATCTCTCTATTACACATTCCCTCATTCTCTCTATCTCTCTATTCCACATTCCCTCATTCTCTCTATTCCACATTCCCTCTATCTCTCTATTCCACATTCCCTCTATCTCTCTATTCCACATTCCCTCTATCTTTCTATTCCACATTCCCTCTATCTCTCTATTCCACATTCCCTCTATCTCTCTTTTCCACATTCCCTCTATCTCTCTATTCCACATTCCATCTATCTCTCTATTACACATTCCCTCTATCTCTCTATTCCACATTCCATCTATCTCTCTATTCCACATTCCTTCTATCTCTCTTCCACATTCCCTTTATCTCTCTATTCCACATTCCCTCTATCTCTCTATTCCACATTCCCTCTATCTCTCTATTCCACATTCCCTCTATCTCTCTTCCACATTCCCTTTATCTCTCTATTCCAAATTTCCTCTATCTCTCTCTTCCACATTGCCTTTATCTCTCTATTCCACATTCCCTCTATCTCTCTATTCCACATTCCCTCTATCTCTCTATTCCACATTCCCTCTATCTCTCTATTCCACATTCCCTCTATCTCTCTATTACACATTCCCTCTATCTCTCTATTCCACATTCCCTCTATCTCTCTATTACACATTCCCTCTATCTCTCTATTACACATTCCCTCTATCTCTCTATTCCACATTCCCTCTATCTCTCTATTACACATTCCCTCTATCTCTCTATTCCACATTCCCTCTATCTCTCTATTCCACATTCCTTCTATCTCTCTATTCCACATTCCCTCTATCTCTCTCTTCCACATTCCCTTTATCTCTCTATTCCACATTCCCTCTATCTCTCTATTCCACATTCCCTCTATCTCTCTATTCCACATTCCCTTTATCTCTCTATTCCACATTCCATCTATCTCTCTATTCCACATTCCATCTATCTCTCTATTCCACATTCCCTCTATCTCTCTATTCAACATTCCCTCTATCTCTCTATTCCACATTCCCTCTATCTCTCTTCCACATTCCCTTTATCTCTCTATTCCAAATTTCCTCTATCTCTCTCTTCCACATTCCCTTTATCTCTCTATTCCACATTCCCTCTATCTCTCTATTCCACATTCCCTCTATCTCTCTATTCCACATTCCCTCTATCTCTCTATTCCACATTCACTCTATCTCTCTATTCCACATTCCCTCTATCTCTCTATTCCACATTCCCTCTATCTCTCTATTCCACATTCCCTCTATCTCTCTATTCCACATTCCCTCTATCTCTCTATTCCACTTTCCTTCTATCTCTCCATTCCACATTCCCTCTATCTCTCTATTCCACATTCCCTCTATCTCTCTATTCCACATTCCTTCTATCTCTCTATTCCACATTCCCTCTATCTCTCTATTCCACATTCCCTCTATCTCTCTCTTCCACATTCCCTTTATCTCTCTATTCCACATTCCCTCTATCTCTCTATTCCACATTCCTTCTATCTCTCTATTCCACATTCCCTCTATCTCTCTATTCCACATTCCCTCTATCTCTCTCTTCCACATTCCCTTTATCTCTCTATTCCACATTCCCTCTATCTCTCTATTCCACATTCCCTCTATCTCTCTATTCCACATTCCCTCTATCTCTCTATTCCACATTCCTTCTATCTCTCTATTCCACATTCCCTCTATCTCTCTATTCCACATTCCCTCTATCTCTCTCTTCCACATTCCCTTTATCTCTCTATTCCACATTCCCTCTATCTCTCTATTCCACATTCCCTCTATCTCTCTCTTCCACATTCCCTTTATCTCTCTATTCCACATTCCCTCATTCTCTCTATTCCACATTCCCTCTATCTCTCTATTCCACATTCCATCTATCTCTCTATCCCACATTCCCTCTATCTCTCTATTCCACATTCCTTCTATCTCTCTATTCCACATTCCCTCTATCTCTCTATTCCACGTTCCTTCTATCTCTCTATTCCACATTCCCTCTATCTCTCTATTCCACATTTCCTCTATCTCTCTATTCCACATTCCCTCTATCTCTCTATTCCACATTCCTTCTATCTCTCTATTCCACATTCCCTCTATCTCTCTCTTCCACATTCCCTCTATATCTCTATTTCACATTCCCTCTATCTCTCTCTTCCACATTCCCTCTATCTCTCTATTCCACATTCCCTCATTCTCTCTATTCCACATTCCCTCTATCTCTCTATTCCACATTCCTTCTATCTCTCTTCCACATTCCATCTATCTCTCTATTCCACATTCCCTCTATCTCTCTATTCCACATTCCTTCTATCTCTCTATTCCACATTCCCTCTATCTCTCTATTCCACATTCCTTCTATCTCTCTATTCCACATTCCCTCTATCTCTCTATTTCACATTCCCTCTATCTCTCTCTTCCACATTCCCTTTATCTCTCTATTCCACATTCCCTCTATCTCTCTATTCCACATTCCCTCTATCTCTCTATTCCACATTCCCTCTATCTCTCTATTCCACATTCCCTCTATCTCTCTTCCACATTCCCTTTATCTCTCTATTCCAATTCCCTCTATCTCTCTCTTCCACATTCCCTTTATCTCTCTATTCCACATTCCCTCTATCTCTCTATTCCACATTCCCTCTATCTCTCTATTCCAAATTCCCTCTATCTCTCTCTTCCACATTCCCTTTATCTCTCTATTCCACATTCCCTCTATATCTCTATTCCACATTCCCTCTATCTCTCTATTCCACATTCCCTCTATCTCTCTATTCCACATTCCTTCTATCTCTCTATTCCACATTCCCTCTATCTCTCTATTCCACATTCCTTCTATCTCTCTATTCCACATTCCCTCTATCTCTCTATTCCACATTCCCTCATTCTCTCTATTCCACATTCCTCTATCTCTCTATTCCACATTCCTTCTATCTCTCTTCCCACATTCCATCTATCTCTCTATTCCACATTCCCTCATTCTCTCTATTCCACATTCCTTCTATCTCTCTATTCCACATTCCCTCTATCTCTCTATTCCACATTCCCTCATTCTCTCTATTCCACATTCCCTCTATCTCTCTATTCCACATTCCCTTCTATCTCTCTTCCACATTCCATCTATCTCTCTATTCCACATTCCTCTATCTCTCTATTCCACATTCCCTCTATCTCTCTATTCCACATTCCCTCTATCTCTCTATTCCACATTCCCTCTATCTCTCTATTCCACATTCCTCTATCTCTCTATCACATCCCTCTATCTCCTATCCCACATTCCCTCTATCTCTCTATTCACATTCCCTTTATCTCTCTATTCCACATTCCCTCTATCTCTCTATTCCACATTCCCTCTATCTCTCTATTCCACATTCCCTCTATCTCTCTCTTCCACATGCCCTCTATCTCTCTATTCCACATTCCCTCTATCTCTCTATTCCACATTCCCTCATTCTCTCTATTCCACATTCCCTCTATCTCTCTATTCCACATTCCCTCTATCTCTCTATTCCACATTCCTCTATCTCTCTATCCATATTCCCTCTATCTCTCTCTTCCACATTCCCTCTATCTCTCTATTCCACATTCCCTCTATCTCTCTATTCCACATTCCCTCATTCTCTCTATTCCACATTCCCTCTATCTCTCTATTCCACATTCCCTCTATCTCTCTATTCCACATTCCCTCTATCTCTCTATTCCACATTCCATCTATCTCTCTATTCCACATTCCCTCTATCTCTCTATTCCACATTCCCTCTATCTCTCTCTTCCACATTCCTCTATCTCTCTATTCCACATTCCCTCTATCTCTCTATTCCACATTCCCTCTATCTCTCTCTTCCACATTCCCTCTATCTCTCTATTCCACATTCCATCTATCTCTCTATTCCACATTCCCTCTATCTCTCTATTCCACATTCCCTTTATCTCTCTATTCCACATTCCATCTATCTCTCTATTCCACATTCCTTCTATCTCTCTTCCACATTCCCTTTATCTCTCTATTCCACATTCCCTCTATCTCTCTATTCCGCATTCCATCTATCTCTCTATTCCACATTCCCTCTATCTCTCTATTCCACATTCCCTCTATCTCTCTATTCCACATTCCCTCTATCTCTCTTTTCCACATTCCCTCTATCTCTCTATTCCACATTCCCTCTATCTCTCTATTCCACATTCCCTCTATCTCTCTAATCCACATTCCCTTTATCTCTCTATTCCACATTCCCTCTATCTCTCTATTCCACATTCCCTCTATCTCTCTATTCCACATTCCCTCTATCTCTCTATTCCACATTCCCATCTATCTCTCTATTCCACATTCCCTCTATCTCTCTATTCCACATTCCCTCTATCTCTCTAATCCACATTCCCTTTATCTCTCTATTCCACATTCCTTCTATCTCTCTTCCACATTCCTTTATCTCTCTATTCCACATTCCCTCTATCTCTCTATTCCACATTCCATCTATCTCTCTATTCCACATTCCCTCTATCTCTCTATTCCACATTCCCTCTATCTCTCTATTCCACATTCCATCTATCTCTCTATTCCACATTCCCTCTATCTCTCTATTCCACATTCCCTCTGTCTCTCTATTCTACATTCCCTCTATCCCTCTATTCCACATTCCCTCTATCTCTCTATTCCACATTCCCTCTATCTCTCTCTTCCACATTCCCTCTATCTCTCTATTCCACATTCCCTCTATCTCTCTCTTCCACATTCCCTCTATCTCTCTATTACACATTCCCTTTATCCCTCTATTCCACATTCCCTCTATCTCTCTATTCCACATTCCCTCTATCTCTCTTCCACATTCCCTCTATCTCTCTCTCCACATTCCCTCTATCTCTCTATTCCACATTCCATCTATCTCTCTATTCCACATTCCCTCTATCTCTCTCTTCCACATTCCCTCTATCTCTCTATTCCACATTCCTTCTATCTCTCTTCCACATTCCCTTTATCTCTCTATTCCACATTCCATCTATCTCTCTATTCCACTTTCCCTCTATCTCTCTCTTCCACATTCCTTATCTCTCTATTCCAAATTCCCTCTATCTCTCTCTTCCACATTCCCTTTATCTCTCTATTCCACATTCCCTCTATCTCTCTATTCCACATTCCCTCTATCTCTCTATTCCACATTCCCTCTATCTCTCTATTCCACATTCCCTCTATCTCTCTATTCCACATTCCATCTATCTCTCTATTCCACATTCCCTCTATCTCTCTCTTCCACATTCCCTCTATCTCTCTTTATTCCATATTCCCTCTATCTCTCTCTTCCACATTCCCTCTATCTCTCTATTCCACATTCCCTCTATCTCTCTATTCCACATTCCCTCTATCTCTCTATTCCACATTCCATCTATCTCTCTATTCCACATTCCCTCTATCTCTCTATCCCACATTCCATCTATCTCTCTATTCACATTCCCTCTATCTCTCTCTTCCACATTCCCTCTATCTCTCTATTCACATTCCCTCTATCTCTCTATTCCACATTCCCTCTATTTCTTTATTTCACATTCCCTCTATCTCTCTCTTCCACATTCCCTCTATCTCTCTCTTCCACATTCCCTCTATCTCTCTATTCCACATTCCATCTATCTCTCTATTCCACATTCCCTCTATCTCTCTATTCCACATTCCTTCTATCTCTCTATTCCACATTCCCTCTATCTCTCTCTTCCACATTCCCTCTATCTCTCTATTCTACATTCCCTCTATCTCTCTATTCCACATTCCCATCTATCTCTCTATTCCACATTCCCTCTATCTCTCTATTCCACATTTCCTTTATCTCTCTATTCCACATTTCCTCTATCTCTCTATTCCACATTCCCTCTATCGCTCTATTCCACATTCCCTCTATCTCTCTATTCCACATTCCCTCTATCTCTCTATTCCACATTTCCTTTATCTCTCTATTCCACATTCCATCTATCTCTCTATTCACATTCCTCTATCTCTCTATTCCACATTCCCTCTATCGCTCTATTCCACATTCCCTCTATCTCTCTCTTCCACATTCACTCTATCTCTCTATTCCACATTCCTCTATCTCTCTATTCCACATTCCCTCTATCTCTCTATTCCACATTTCTCTATCTCTCTATTCCACATTCCTCTATCTCTCTATTCCCACATTCCTCTATCTCTCTATTACACATTCCTTCTATCTCTCTATTCCACATTCCTTCCTATCTCTCTATTCCACATTCCCTCTATCTTTCA